>JAODUK010000036.1:0-14126 GCA_027564635.1 Typhlichthys eigenmanni | reverse complement strand
TGTGTATTGTGTTTTATTGTTTTATTTTATTTATTAATTGTATTGCATTGATGTGTACAGCACTTTGGTCAGCATTTACTGTTTTTAAATGTGCTTTATAAATAAAATGACTTGACTACAGTATTTTGCCTCACATTCACACATTCATACACCAATGGTGATGGCTGCCATGCAAGGTGTGACCAACCACCAGGAGAAGTCAGGGGGTGGGTTAGGCATCTTCTTCAAGGATGCTTACTGGGAGGTCAAAATCAGGGATTGAACCCACAACCTTCCGTCTGGGAGCCAGACACCCAGAGTACTAGAACGTCCTGCCCCCCAGGTGGTAACATGGATGTATTACAGGCTTTCTCAATATGAATGCCCTGCTGCCATTGTATAGTGAAAAATAAGCATGAATCATTGTCTCGGAAATTATTGGTTTATTCTTCTACCATTCACTAACAAAGCTAAACTGTCTAGTATGTACTCTCATGTTATTACCATTTACAGAATAAAACTGTTAATTATATATATTTACATTAATAAATAGACATCTACCTTAAAACAATGAACAGTTAATTACATTAGATGGCATTTATGTAAGAATACATGCTGCCGGTACAGAGGCAACAATCAACTTTGTAGAAATGTTAGATGTACTAAATGAATACAATTTTGTGCAGATTTAGACATCCTTTGAAAGTGTAAAGCAAACGTGATGTGTGATAAATGTCTTGATGTGAACATTCACTGAGTAACGGTGCTGTGATTATTTTTAGAAAGCAAACCGCAGAGACAAAAGAACACACCCTCCTCGTGACACTACCAGGGATTAAAAGCTACTGGGCACACCGTCTCCAGCACCTGATAGCTACCTGACATACACGTCACGACCCATCTTGTCTCGTCCTTTGTCAGATGCGAAGGTGAAAAAAGAGAAATAAATGGGATCTGCGTTGCCTCACCTCAATTACAGAATATTTCAGAGCTGGTCTGACACAATAAACGTGTTCCTTTGAGGTCAATACTACAACACTTAATTTTCCCATGACATTATTGCAAGTATAGTATTTGGTAGAGTTGGTGAACAATGTTATTCTGCGAACTGATTGTGAAATTAGAAAAATGCATTATACCATAACATTCAAGAGGAATATACAATATATTTAGTCCATATTAGATCCAAGTCAAATATAGCAATAAAGGGACAATTGCAGCCATTAGTGTGTGCTAGTATCTATTATTTAGAATAAAAAGTAAAATGTATGGTTTGTTAAAAATTGAGGGTTTGAAATATATACAAAGTCAGTATGCACACAGCTTAAGCAGGCAGACACACGTATGCACATGCATGCGCGTTCACACGCACGTGAGTGCACACACGTGAGCGCCACTAAAAAGGAATTACGCTCCATGCAGTTTATCTGGATAACAGCAGATCATTTGTATCTGACATGACAGTGTGCCCCCAGACCAACATGGTTACCGTAGGCTACATTTGATTTACCCCTGGCAGAACTTGAAACGGAAGTCTGTTATGGCTTTTTCCCTTCAATTTGCTCTCCTCAGATAAGAACATAAATGTTGCTGCGTGTTGACCTTTGACTGGATCCAAACAGACATGCTAGTCCAATGCCTATGGCTATGTGTTCCAGGCTACTTGCTGAACACTGTTGTCATAACAATGTCAAAATAGCCTCTGTGCATGCAAGTCAACAGTAAGGTACAGAATTATTCTATATAACTTCATCCGACTAGGGCTGTCCCGAATACCATTTTACAGGTTTTTGGGGCCAGCCCTACAACCAACACACTTGTTTACTCTGCATGTTGGCAAGCAAACAGGTTTTACTACAGTTCATGGATATCTTAGCAGAAACACGTCCATAGTATACATCAGAGGTCTTCAACAGGGGGTCCGGGACCCCTAGGGGGTCTGCAGTGGGTCCTCCAAATTATTTGATCCCAAACGTATTTTCTTCCACAAATGAAAATGTTAGAAAAGGTACATCAACATAAATAATGTTGATATATGCTGTAAATACACTATAGGTCACCCCATCAGCCAAGGGGTCACAGAAGGGGTCACAGAAGGGGTCCTTGACGGGAGAAACATTGAAGACCTCTGCTAAGCATAGTCACACACCTAATGATCATCATTAGGTGTGACTAGTTAGGTGTGACACCTGTTACCAACAGGCAGACGGTATAGGGTGCCGTCCATACGAACCAGCCGGGCTTACAGATTAATCGTCCCTACCAGTACTGCACTACTGATCAAACGGGGGAACAAAAAACAACTCAACCTCTGTATGAGAGGATGTGTGCTGCTCATATTACACCAATATACTGTACTGTATGTATCACATAAGAGCACTTTTAAGTTATTTTTATAAATGTTTTGTTTATATGGTGAGGTGCTTGAGTCTATGGTTGGTGCTACTGTACTATTAATTAACCTAATCTACCTACCTACCTACCTACCTACCTACCTACCTACCTACCTACTGTATTTATCTATCTATGGGCTGTGGGTCAGGCAGCTGGTGCTTGTGAAGAATATTGGGCAAACTGCTTGCAGGGAAACTTCCTAATGCAATCATAGGTCTTGAAGCCCCTGTTAACCCACAAGCATGTTTTGAATTATCGTGACCCTGCGTCAGAGGGGGAGGAGCTATGCATGTGATTTTGTCGAGTTGGACATGTTCCTGGACCATCGTTGCCATTAACCAATCACAGCCCTCTGACATCATCAGTGAATAAAGTTAGTGAACAATGTTTCATCTTATTATGACAAGCTTAGTTGTTAGCATAGAAAATCTAGTTAGCAAGCTAACTTGCTAACCGTGAAGTAGCACATATACAGTAGGCTAATCTAGGTAGCTACAGCTCTCGGTACGTACTAAACTATAAAGATTAATATTAATGACTGATGTCAGATGGCTGTCATTGGTTAATGATACTTTTGGTCGAGAAAAGCATGTGGGATGTTGATCCAGGAACATATAGGTCTAAATATACATTTCTCAATGCCAAAAGGGTGCAGTTACGCTCTTTTGGCACCAACTGGATTAGTATTTTCAGTATATATGTATTTTGGTTTTTAATGAATAACTCCAAATTGATTAAGAATTCACTTGTGCTCTTTCGGCAGTAGGAAGAGCTCATCAAGAGCTTTAATTTCATATATACATCTGCATTTGCATTCTCTGTCAAATTCACCAAATAACTCCTCGAGGATTAGCATTCAGTTCAGTTTACCGTTCTCTGTGCGTGCTAAAGCAATAATCTGGTACTTCCACACAGCCCTGGGTCTGTTAATAGCAACACAAACAAAGTGGTGCAGGCCGTATACAAAAACACTATCCTAGCCTCGTCAAGGCGTTTCCAACGAGGCAAAGTTTCTGAGAGAAAGGAGAGGTTTATTTGTTTTGATCCAGTGCAAATATCAACAAGCATTCTCCAGAATGATTGACTGTACCTTTAAGGCTCATTAACTGCTCCAAGGTTGTGGAACAGCGTGCGACCACTTCAAATCAAAACGTACCTTTTTACGCTGACCTTTAAAACATCTTAATGCATGTGTGTGTGTCTGCCTCAAAATGGCAAGATGACGCCTTATGTCCTTCAGTGTCTATGTGGATTTGCAATGTGTTCAATTCCCTCTTTGAATTATTTTCTTTTCTTTATTATTTGTTACCTTTTCACTTTCTCCATGGAGCACTTTGGTCGGTGCTTGGCAAGTACGTATGTAGGTTGAGCCTAGTTAGAGAAATGTCACTCAAGGGTTTGTCACAGAAGTCATGTTAACTCAAAACACCAGCTGTGGCAGACAGGAGGTTTGTTTAAGGGCTTTATTATTGCTGTATTATCCATCCATCCATCCATCCATCCATCCATCCATCCATCTTCTCCCGCTTATCCAGAGTCGGGTCGCGGGGGCAGCAGCTCCAGCAACGGACCACAAAACTTCCCTTTCCTGAGCCACATTAGCAGGCTTTGACTCGGGGATCCAAAGACATTCCCAGGCCAGTGTGGAGATATAATCTCTCCACCTGGTCCTGGGTCTTTTCCGAGGCCAACTACCAGCCGGACGTGCCGGGAACACCTTCCAAGGAAGGCGCCCAGGGGGCATCCTTACTAGATGCCATCCTTACTAGATGCCTGTACCATCTGCTCCTTTCGACGCAAAGGAGCAGCGGCTCTACTCTGAGTTCCTCACGAATAGCTGAGCTTCTCACCCTATCTCTAATGGAGACGCCAGCCACCCTCCTGAGAAAACCTATTTCCGTCACGAAAATTGCCCGGAAGATCGAGAGCTATTAATAATAATAATAATAATATTATTATAGCTTATAACATGGCATGGAAGCACAAAAGTGACATCTTAACCAGCAGGCGCCTGCAACCTGGCAGTCCCAACCTGCGTCTCAACCCGAGATCTTCTATTTGAGAGGTGGACGCTCTAGCGAGACATGCTGAAGCGCAAGGCCGCTAGAGCATCCTTGGGGTGTCGGAGTGTGAGGTTTAAAGGCATAGTAAGTAATTCTCGACAACGCTTGATACATTTGAACTTGAATCAAAACAAGTGGTTTGTTCTTCCTTCAGTGCCTAAGAAACTTCGCCCACATATTGGAAATTAATATTTGGTGAATATGACAAATCAAGTGTATGAGCATAATCGCTTACTATGCCTTTAACTCCGACTACCGTTATACACCCAGCCAGTCAGCGAACCACACGGGGCGACAGGTGGTGCAGTGGGTGGAGCAGGGCAACAGGCGATACAGAAACCGCTGGTTTGAACCCCCCTCACCAAGTGTGGAGGTGTCCCTGAGCCAGACACCTAACCATAACTGCTCCCCCTGGTGGTCAGGTGGAGCCTTGCATGGCTGACACCACCATCGGTGTGTGAATGTGTGTGAATGGGTGAATGTGAGGCAGTGCTGTGCAGCGCTTTGAGTGGCCGGAAGGTTGGAAAAGCGCTTTAAAAATGCAGACCATTTACCTGTTGTTGAGTGTGACCCCCACCGACCAGCACCCCAGCCTCACAGCCCCCAACCCAACCCACCAACCCCCCCACCCACCTGTTGGTGAGCGGGCCGATGAAGGGGTTGACGATCAGCTGCACCGTGGCCTTGGAGGCGAACAGCAGCCCCACCTTCACATTCTCGTTCATCAGGACCCCGTTGGCGTTGGGGCAGGCCGAGTCGTTCTTGCCGATCAGGGTGGTCGACGGCGTTGCCGTGGTGATGGCTGCGGCGGTGGCGTGGCGGAGGAGGATGTCCGTGGTGGCGTTGCCGCCCGTCAGGGTCGTCTTGTTGTCGTACAAGGACACGATGCTCCGGAAGGTGCCGGGCACTGGCGGCGAGCTGTTGCTTGCCGAAGAGCGAGCCGCCTGGTCTATTGTGTACAGGTAGCTGGGGATGATCGGCACTGTGGGAGGGAACAGCTGGCTACTTATTCTGGCAGGGCCAGCCTTTACTCTACTAGTCTGGCAGGGCCAGCCTTTACTAAACTAGTCTGACAGGGCCAGCCTTTACTCTACTGGTCTGGCAGGGCCAGCCTTTAGTTCACTAGTCTGACAGGACCAGCCTTTACTAAACTAGTCTGGCAGGACCAGCCTTTACTCTACTAGTCTGGCAGGACCAGCCTTTACTAAACTAGTCTGGCAGGACCAGCCTTTAGTTCACTAGTCTGGCAGGACCAGCCTTTACTCTACTAGTCTGGCAGGACCAGCCTTTAGTTCACTAGTCTGGCAGGGCCAGCCTTTAGTTCACTAGTCTGGCAGGACCAGCCTTTACTCTACTAGTCTGACAGGGCCAGCCTTTAGTTCACTAGTCTGGCAGGACCAGCCTTTACTAAACTAGTCTGGCAGGGCCAGCCTTTACTAAACTAGTCTGGCAGGACCAGCCTTTAGTTCACTAGTCTGACAGGGCCAGCCTTTAGTTCACTAGTCTGGCAGGGCCAGCCTTTACTAAACTAGTCTGGCAGGACCAGCCTTTAGTTCACTAGTCTGACAGGGCCAGCCTTTAGTTCACTAGTCTGGCAGGACCAGCCTTTACTAAACTAGTCTGACAGGGCCAGCCTTTAGTTCACTAGTCTGACAGGACCAGCCTTTACTAAACTAGTCTGACAGGACCAGCCTTTAGTTCACTAGTCTGACAGGGCCAGCCTTTAGTTCACTAGTCTGGCAGGAAAACATTCACAATCATTCCTAGGCTTTCCACACTGACTCTCGTGGCAAAATTGAACTGGCACTGGAACACCCAGACCACCAGACTATCCTGGTATATAGCCACCATGAGGCAAGGGAAAATGTGCATCAAATTGAACACTGGCTACTGATACAGGTCTCTGTCTTCCTAATAAGAAACATTAGAAACATAATATCAGTATGTGAGTTGAGTCAGACTGTTTATGGGTGTGCCTATTTGTTGTTGTTGTTGTTTGTTGTCTTTATTTGTCATTTATTTACACATTGCCACAGGCCTACATATCAGTTATCAAATAAACCCTTCCATGAATGTATTTAATTGACTTTAGTGAGGAACAGGCAGACCAACACTGTTACTACATCATTAAACATCTGTATACATGTGAAGTCATTATTTCTCAATCAATGAAGGTCTGCCCATAAACAAGTATTGTAACCCTCTAATCATAATTTAATGCAAAACCAGCAACATGTGAACATTAGTTAAGGTAAGGGAGTTATGATAACAACATATGATTATCAGTCCACCATAAAAGGGTTGCGGTCATGTGAGTATTGCGCGCAAATTGAGCACAAGGCTAGTGTCAATGTTTCGACTTAATTTGAATTATGTGTCATTATTTATAATGACATTTGACAAAGTAGGCCTTAACTATAAAAGAAGTTGAGAGGGAGGTTTTACAAAATATTGCTTTAAAGGTCCACTACTTGTTGTCATTATAGCACCCAGAGACCCACAAATGTCTACTACATGTCACTGTTAAGTTAAATGGGAGCGGTAGTGAATTGCGTGAGATTATGATAGTCGCTGTTGTAGGCAACAGATGCATCTTGGTAAACAATCACCAAACATTTAGATTAAGGCATATTTTGCAATAATAGCATTTAAACTCACTGGAGACATATGAAGTAAGCCTATTTATATTATACAGTAATACAATAATTAATATTATAACTCACTTATATAATTCTTATAATTAACTGCTTTCCCTTAAGTTTTTTTTTAGTTCACTTTCAGCACTCTGTATTTAATTTCTTATTGTCCAGACAAATATCATCTTTGATATAAGCTGATATGCTTAACACACGCTTTCAACATAAATTATGTTGAAAGTAAGCAGGCTTTACTTAAAGTGAAAACAAGATAGTTACAGTAGGACAGTAAAGTTAGAAACATCTTCCAGTAGTTGAATATACATATTGAAACCAGTTTCTATTATAGATTATGGATTTTACTGTATAATAATATATATATTATTATATAGTAAAATACAGAATAGGATAATGTAAACTAAATAGGCTTTACTGGAGGTGTATACCTCCAGTATATATACAAAGCCTGTTAAGAGTGCTGTGTGTTTCTACAGGCTAAATAGATCTGATTTGGTTAAATACATTACAGTGTTGACAGACTTAATATACTTCCTATTCAAACTGTTTTCAGTGAAAAAGCACTACTCCAAGTTAGACTTTCTCTCTTCACGGGAGGGGGGTTCAGGTTACTATGATAGGCAGAGGTCCGGGACCCTCCTCCTCGACTGCATAATATTGCACTTAATTGCACACCGTTGTGTGTAATATCACTTTATGAAACCGTCAAATACGTTTTTTGGTAGGTCTAATAATTTGACAAAAAGTGCGCGTCCGTGCGTAATAGATGTATCCAAAAAGAAAAACGGCATGTGAGCCATACAATCCGTATACCAAGATCTATAATGTGGTCAGGTGATGACCGTTTTGATTAATATCTTTTCTAAAACGTGTTTCATGACAAGTTGTACGTGAATTAGATTTGTATAGGCTATAATTCGGCTTTACTGGGGTTTTTTACTGACAGTACGGTTTTGCTTATATTATTTCAGGTGACAACGTTTGCTGTAGGAAAATACAAATACATTATGTAGTCTATAATACTACTATAGACTTTTATACTGTATATTGTATCAAAGACACACTATATATACCATCTTGCCAAAACATACGAGGTGGTGGAAAGTCGCAACACCAGATTGCGGTGTACTACGGGCTATTTGTTGACCATGTAACAGGTGTGAAAATGAAGGAGAGACACCTACCAACCACCGTAAGAAGCATGTTATCTAGAAGCAGAGCGATGAAAACGATGAAAAGAATCAATTTCCTCGACTGTCTCTCTTCTCTGATCCATTTGATGAATTTGGTTTCTCTGAGCATGTTTAATATCCCCATGATTTATAATCCCACAGGAGCGGAATATTCGCTCCGAGTTAAAGTGATACTTCCTTCTGTAAAAGACCAAGATCAGATTTAGTTTAGTATTAAGTCACCTTGACAATTGCACTTTCATGTGTTAAAATTACACAAAACCATTTAATCAATCATAATAATGTCGTTACATATTACATATGAGACTAATTACTTAGTGATAGTTAACAACGACAATGGTCCTGCAGGCAAGTTAACATTTGATCATTTTACGCAAGACTGTTAACGCAGCTTGACTAAAACATTACCTTAAACGCACATGGACAAAACGTGTTCTGCCTCCGCGGGAACAGAGAAATGGATGGATTTCTCTCCTACTTAGTTCACCGATCATTGACGTCATCAGGCTTTTGGGAGATCCTCGTCTCACCAACACGCAACCCTGCAAACACCACAGCTACATAAACTACAAGTAAATCAAATTAAACATTAATAAACGATCTACATTTACTTATATGTTACTTTTGCTTTTGGGCCAGTTCATTCCATAAAGCATAATGTGGTTGCGGTGAAATGAACACCATTGAATAGGCTACGAAATGGTTAATTGCAGTTTTTATACTTTAATTATGATTTTGTTTTATTGACAAAGTAGGTCTAACCATTAAATAAGTCGAGAGAGAGGTAGCTATTCCTGCCCGACGCAACATTGTTATAATTTAATATAATTGAATCATGCATAAGACTGTTTTCCGTTTGAGACATCATCACAAAATGATCTAATGTGTTCACACCACACTCATTGCTTTCACACAAAAGTGAGTAGCCTATTCCTAAACCTTGTTGGTCAACATAGACAGCCTATTCATTTTCTGAATGGTGGTAAACTCTCATACGTTAGGCTATATGTCATGGACGGTCGATGTAAACATAGGCCTATGTGAGTATGTAACGTTTCATGTTCACTTCAAAAAGTTCACAAAACAGAACAGTTTAGTCCACAGAGTGCACCGTATACTGTACAGAAGCCTATGTCATCATACGTTTGCTACATCTGACTTTTACTGTGAAGTCGCCTAGGCTTTGAACCTGGAAAGATCAACATTGATCTGGGGGACATTCTTTTTTTTTTGTGGTGACATCCACAACGTCATGACCCGGCGCACACAGACGTCACGGGATGCTGCCCTGTGAGTGGACAATGTCTGTAACATGGGCGTGGCACGGCAGAAGGATGTCACTACTTGTGCTACAGGAGCAGTGAGCACATCACAGAACACCAACTGGTTAGCTGGCCACTGAAGAAGGTCAACCACGGTGAACAAAGGATCAGAATAAGATATGAGCTAAGATATGAGATAAGATATGAGCTAAGGTATGAGCTAAGATATGAGCTAAGGTATGAGCTAAGGTATGAGCTAAGGTATGAGATAAGATATGAGCTAAGGTATGAGCTAAGGTATGAGCTAAGGTATGAGCTAAGGTATGAGCTAAGATATGAGCTAAGGTATGAGCTAAGGTATGAGATAAGATATGAGCTAAGATATGAGCTAAGGTATGAGCTAAGGTATGAGCTAAGGTATGAGATAAGATATGAGCTAAGATATGAGCTAAGGTATGAGATAAGATATGAGCTAAGATATGAGCTAAGGTATGAGATAAGATATGAGCTAAGGTATGAGCTAAGTCAAGATATGAGCTTGTGGTGGCACCCTGATCACGCAAGCTTCAGTTTGACTTTGCTGCAAGTATAGCCTATCAGTCTGGAACTCCTTCCATTCCAAAGTGTCTGTCATTAGTGCTAATACATTTAAAACGTTCTTACACACATTCGGACTATATCTAGCCCCCAATCAGCATGTCAAACATAGAATGACAGGTCCTATAGGCTGTATAAAGCATGCCACATTACTACAGAAAAACTTTGCCAGATAAACTCAAACTTTCAGTTTGATCAAGGCAACAGCAATAATAGCTAAAACCAGGGGATCACGTTCTAGATATGTTGCTTGTATCTCTTATAAGTGAAGCATGGTTTCTGATCTCACATCTTCAGTCATTCTTAAGGAAGCCATATTTGAATACTGTAAATCAAAACAGAACACCTCTCCCTTCAATGTTATAGGGTGCTGCCTCAGAAGATCCACCCCCCACACATTGGAAAACACATTGCCAAGGCTGGGATAGTGTTGTGTGGTGCGGTCTGCACCACTTTGTTTGTGTTACCGTGTACATAGCCAGAGCTGTGTAGAAACACCAGATTATTCTTTCAGCAAAATGCTTTACCACAGCTACCGGATCGCGAGGAGATATTCGCTGAATTTGACAAAAAGGTGTTACTACTAGTAGCTTACAATTGCTGACTTAACCTTTAACAGTTTGATAGCAACCCCTGATTGCAGGAAACTAACCATCTGTGTCATGCTACTTGCTAAAGCCTTATTATGCAGATTGTCTGAGTCAGGGGAGCTACACTACAACAGTAAGGGGGGGTTAAGCCATTCGGCGGCTCCAGGCACAGTGATGTAGAAACCACCACTCCATGGCCGGATATAGCCACTAGGGGATCTCAGGGCAGTACAGTATACAACATGGGCCCCTGCCTATTATTGAATGTTGAAACATTTGAAAACAATGCATGCATGTTTATTAGGATGGTTTTTTTTTCACCCTCTTTATTTTAAAGTGTGTATTTCACCAGTTTAATATGGTTTCCTTGACGTGTATTGGTATCCATACAGTACATCTATAGTCCTTCTTTGTGGGCCCAACCAAGCCCCACCGCCCCAAAGGGCCCTTGGCCGGTGTGCATATAGTCTCGCAGAGCCAGCCTTTCCTTAAGGAAAGTGTGCGACACAGCATTGGCTAACTGCATCAGTACCCGCCTACTTGACATACAAGGTATTTTGATTGACATGCACGACTACGTAACTCAATGACCAAGTCGGACGTTAAACTTTCAATGAGGAAAACAACAGTCTGGCTGTTTTACGGGTATTGTAAATCTGTTAAATTAGTAGGCCACGGTTACTGATTAAAATAAGTTACACATTTTAAATAAGTAAATATAGCACTGTAAGTGCTTTATATATAAGTATTCACAGCCTTTGCCATGACACTCAAAATGGAGCTCAGGCACAGCCTCTTTCCACTGATCATCCTTGAGATGTTTCTACAACTTGATTGGAGTCCACCTGTAGCAAATTCAGTTGATTGGACATGATTTGGAAAGGCACACACCTGTCTATATAAGGTACCACATTTGACACAGCATGTCAGACTGCAAACCAAGCCGGGAAGGCCAAGGACATTTGTAGGTTTGTAATTGACTAGATTTACAGTGATTTTTTTTTGGTGCTATTTTGGAAAACCATTCTGTTTGGAATAGTTGTTTATGATAAAAGGAAAAAGAAATCCACATGATTCATTTAATTATTATATCAGATACATTCCATATTCACAAATGCAAATGTACCAAACAGTTTCTGGTATTTGATAGAGAATGGACTAAATATGTTAGCCTAACTGAAAGGTCTTCTAATAAGAGAGCCTTAAACTTTGAGTGTCCGTACCTATTTTAAGATATTTGTATACTGAATTTAGAATTTATTTCTTGTATTTTCTTTGTATATCCACCCCCTGGTATCTATTGTTAAATATTGTATTTTTCTCAATTACTTTTGGTTAAGTGATTTATATACATTGTGCACGTTACTGTAGTATGCATACTTTGTGTTTTGCATTAATAACGTTAATAACTATTGATAGACCCCTCTAAACTCTACAGCACTTTCAGGAAGTGAGAAAGTCGATTTTCATTGGCTGTTAGCATTGTCATTGTGCAACTTGCGCATTCTATTTAATGATTATCTTGCATTTCTGGTTTCCCTGCTGTCTTTACAAGTGCTGCCCAAGATGAACCATAATACCGTTTATAACGCCTCCTGCTCCCGCTCTTCCCTGGCTCTGAAGCACAGGTTAGTCAGGGGCAGAGGTGTGTGTGTGTGTGTGTGTGTGTGTGTGTGTGTGTGTGTGTGTGTGTGTGTGTGTGTGTGAACAGTAACCAATGGGGGCGGGGCTTAAAGCATGAGTCAATGTTTTTTTTTTTTTTTTTTTTTTAAATAACCCTGAAATGTAGCCTGCTATATTTTCACTCTTTGTGCTATTTAAAAGAGACTGGTCATTCTACATCCACCAAAATGTTATCACAACAAAGTGCATTCTAATTTTAGCTGCACAGCTTTTCATCCATTTATTTGTTCTTTCAAATTAATTGATTTATTTGATGATTAAAAATGTATGTATGTATGTATGTATGTAATTCACTGTAGCACACACATAGCCTATCTGTGTCCATAATTCTATGGTAAATGAATCTCTACCTTGGTTAAGCCACACTCTCTCTTTCTACACCATCCTCGTCACCATCTTTCATTTTGTTGCTGGTCTGAGAGCACTTCCTGTGTGATTGGGAGATTGCAATAGTGTGTTGATACTGCTGTGTAATCAATCCATTCACAACATTTGATAGCATCATTGTGCACTGCAAACCTATCCCAAGCCATTGTGAGGTCAATAATACATTCATATTGTGCCTTTCTCAAACTCACTCAAAGCCACTAATGTAGTCATATTCAAATTTCTTAGTTACTTAAATGGAGGGGACAAATATTGGAAGATTTCACATATGGAGAGGGTGTGGATAAATTAAAAAAACTTGTTTTCATGGAAAGCTTGGAAACTTGCTAGGCTATCACATGCAATAAATTATTACTTTATAACACTTCTAGTCATAAAGCATATCGTCGCTATGATGTATTCAAACATATTTCGATACGTAAGCAAGGTTTTTGTCATAATCTTTTATTGTGCAAAATATCACACCACAGACTCCCACTGTCATTATTATGGTGTTTCCTGTGAGGAGACTAACTGATGGACATGATCAGGCCTGTGGATAACAGATGATCTAAAGCAGGCATGTCAAACTCAGAGCCCGTGGGCCACATCTGGCCCACTGTTCAACCATCTTCTGCACGCCAGAAAATATCATGACGCATATGATATTGTTGCCCTTGCTCTTGCAAAAAGTGGACTCGGGGAAAACGGGCTTTTAAGACAGGTGGGTATCAGACAAGTGTTTACCTGCATTAGTGGTGAACCAGTTTGCCTGGTTTGTGGTGCTGGCAAGGCCATTTAAAGAATATAAGACATCAATATACTGAGTCCCAGTTTTTAAAGTGTAGCTGCACCCTAAAATGTGTTTTTGAGCTGTAGACAAAGTAACAGGATTGATCTGTAGTGAGTCAATTCTGGTGTTTTATTGCAAAATTCCCGTTTTTATAAATATCTGCTGAAAACATAACTACACGTCATATCAGTTAAAAATCACCCCAGGACCTTGCTGGTTTTCATCGGTACACTCAGTCCGCTCATACGTCATCACATTCAAATGTTAACATTAATGTTAATGTGGGTCCCCCTCTCAGCCCCTCCCCTCACTCAGCTCCTTGATGCATTTTTCAAAAATGTAGTAGGTGGAGTCAGGCTCAGAGCTGGGGTGCAGTTACCCTTTAAAGGTGGTGTCAGGCTCAGAGCTGGGGTGCAGGTACACTTTAAAGGTAGAGTCAGGCTCAGAGCTGGGGTGCATGTACACTTTAAAGGTAGAGTCAGGCTCAGAGCTGGGGTGCAGTTACACTTTAAAGGTGGAGTCAGGCTCAGAGCTGGGGTGCAGTTACACTTT
>JAODUK010000035.1:0-37790 GCA_027564635.1 Typhlichthys eigenmanni | reverse complement strand
CCCCCCCCCCCCCCCCCCCCCCCCCCCCCCCCCCCCCCCCCCCCCCCCCCCCCCCCCCCCCCCCCCCCCCCCGCCACTTGTGATGCCAATGAATCAAATAAGACACGGTACATCTGGTTGTCAGGTGAAGTAGGGACTGGCAGCTATTTCTATGTGCTTGTCCCTTTGGCGGGTTGATACAATAGTTTCTTCACTGCATGGTTGTAACATTCTTTCCCATCAGTTCACTCAATTGAAGCACTCATGATGAATATGATGTAGTGCTACATAGGCTCCTAACAATTACAGAAAAAATACAATCGAGGAAAAACTATTATTTTGCACATTTCGTTTTGAAATAAACTCTTATTTGGTCCTGTGTTCTGAATGGCAGGCACATGCTCACTTTTGCCCATTACAGGGTGAAAGTGAAATATCAACATGCTATTTCACACTTGAAATTGTTTTCTCTGTTATTTCACTGTTAAGTTGCATTAAATACAACATCTTTCCAAAGTCAATGAGTAATCGTGATTTAAATATTGACCAAAATAATCATGATTATTACTTATTATTACTTTGATTATGGCCATAATGATGATCATGATTATTTTAATTATTATTGAGATCACGCTTATTATTCATTGATTTTTGAGACAACACATTCTTATTGCACTCTCATTTAAATAAACAGACCACTGCTTTCACTTCCATGCTGTGCTAAATTCCTGCTAATGTACAAATATTTGCATCAAAATAAGATTGGTCCTTAAAAGTTCATCACTCTCATACAAGTAAAATGTAAATTGTACACAACATATAGGCTAACTAAAAATAAGCTTGCAAGAAATGCGGCACTTTTCTGCGACTATCGGTCTAGAGAGCTTGAAATCCTTGCGGCGTCATACTGATAGCTATGTAGGGGTGCTATAGATGTGACGACTGCGAAAGTGAATTGAAAACAAATGGAACATTGACAGACAGATGGTTCATCCAATCAACTGCCAAGTAGTTTTTGAAAGTACCTGCCCATTTCGATGGACTGCTCCCCAGATGGACGTATGTCTAACAGTCCATCTGGTGTGTCGGGTTAAGAAACACCTGCCAGCCTGTCCACATTTTCTGGCTTGAGCCACGAGCAAAGGCAGGTCACTACATTTCCCACAAATCGGCCCCTAGTGGCTGGCTGAAAGTTTAGGAAGCGTTTGATTTAATTAGCATTTTCTATGAGCGGACCACTTATTTTAAACATAAATATTACAGTCGATCATGTAAATGAAATTATGGAAAGCCATAATCGTAATTGAGATCAATATTTGATACATTTTGTAGCTCTACGACATGCAGTATGCTGCATTATGTACTGTAGTAGGTCCTTTACAAACGATAAACAAAATGAGCTGTACTATTCTTAGCACGGAGTACTGTATGGTATGTTTCATGCATCTGTGTGTCAGATCCACCAGTTTTGATCACAGGAGTCTTTGTTTGCTGGGGACAATGACAAGCCCAATAGACTAGTTATATAAGCTATTGCCATTTTTTTTCACCTTTTGAATGAGAGAGTGGTGCGGAAACCACAAAGTAGGCAAACGACTGCATTAACTGTGAATGAGTAGTAATGGAACAAGGTAAATGCATAAGTATTGCTTATGTAACAGCCACTGGTGACTGGTAAAACTCTGTGATTTCTGCATGAAAAGCTGTTTACAAATGCACTTAATTCCTTAATCACTGACACTCCATATGCCCACCCCATTACTTTCTTCTTACTGTATCTTCTGCTGCATCCACCCTTCCTTCATTTCATCTGCTATTCTGACCTCCTTATGTACTATATACCTCACTATTAACTCCTCCTTTCTGAGCCACTATCCATCCATGACACCCTGTCCTTTCTGCTTCTCAACCTTCCTTTTCTCCCCATCCTCCCAACTTTTCTTCCCACTTTTCTTCCCAACACCAACACCTCCTTCCATCTCTCACGACGTTCTGTCGTACCCTGTGGCCCACACACTAATGTTTCCTCCTCCACCCCTGGCCGGTCCCGTCTCCTGTAGACCCTGTGGTGCTGGGCGGAGCGTTATGGCTCAGACGCTGCAGATGGCGATCCCTAACTTTGGCAACAACGTCCTGGAGTGTCTGAACGAGCAGCGGCTGCAGGGCTTGTACTGCGACGTCTCTGTGGTCGTCAAGGGTCACGCCTTCAAGGTCCTTACTCCGTCATCTGTGTGTGTGTGTGTGTGTGTGTGTGTGTGTGTGTGTGTCCAGTCTACCTAGCTGTGGTGTCACGTTTGATATTTGTAGTTCTGTCTTATTGGAATGTGGTCTTGTGTTTGGCCATCTGAGGTTTGTGTTGTACTGTGAAATGCAATCACACAACCACAACATTGGTCACCTGGCAGAGTATTAGGCCATGCGCTGCTTTGCTTAATGGCATGCTCAAAAGCAGAGAGTGCAAGTCAATAGTTTTGTCCACCAACGTTAATATCAGGGTTCCCGCTGGTCATGGAATATCTGGGATTTAATAAAGAGTATTCCAGACATGCAAAGACAGGGAATGTTATACTTTGTTGGATCAAATCATAGAATATCAGGGAATATTATTTGCAGCATTTTTAATTTTAGCTGCCATTCATCAAAATTATACTGAATTTAGATTTTGAGTGGCCTCAACAAATCAAACACGAATGTGCACACTAACGTGAATAAGTGCCATATTGTCAGATTAAAGATGGTTTCTTCTTAAACAGTAGACATTAAATAGGACATAATAATACAGCATGCCTGTTATTTGACTCAGCAGGAATAATATTAAGTGAGAATAATTGATATACAGGAGAATTTGATTCAAATATGTCTACATAATACCTGAGATCCTTACTGCCTTACATTGTCACCTGGTGCCTAGATTATGTGTTTTTCTTCATATCAACAAAAACCAGTCAGTGAAATTAAAGGAAAAGTCAGGGATTTTTATATTTGAATTAGTGGGAAGTTGAACCCTATAATACAAAATACCTAACCCAAAGGCCAACATCTATATTTGGTGTATACATTTCTCCCGGACCAGGCTGCTTTTATCCTATTGGTCAGGAGCCCATAGGTCATGTCAGGTAATACAGGTGCATCTCAATAAATTTGAATATTATGGAAAAGTTAAGTAATTTCAATAATTCAATTGACAATGTGAAACCTGTATTTGTTTTAGTCTTGATGATTATGGCGTACAGCTCATGAAAACTCCAAAGTCAGTATCTCAGAAAATTTTAATATTGTGAAATAGTGCAATATTGTAGACTCAATAAGTCACACTCTAATCAGCTAATTAACTCAAAACACCTGCAAATGTGTTTCTTTAAGAGAGTCTTTAAATGGTCTCTCAGTCTTATTACTAATGGTTGCGTACGCACAAAACTGTGCTAGAAACGTGCGTACGCCACTTTGCACGCAAAGGTTGTGATCTATAAAAAACTAACTTGACTGGAGAATGTGCGGTCCTCCACGCGTACGCACAAACGTTGGATAAAATGGGGCAACTGCGACTCAAATGGCAGAAGGAAGAAACTTGAGAGATACTTTGAAATTAATAATATTTTGAAAAGCAGATCGAAATATCACCTCTCACATCTCTATGAAGTTTTTATATAGGCTATCTATTATTAGAAACGCCTAATTGTCAACGATGTGTAAAACAATAACAATAATTATTTTTTATACCAGAAATGTAAGATGATTTCTTTTCAGCTCGCTGAATGTTAGAGCAAATAAAACATTTTAGTAGGCTAAATCTAAATATTCTCTCAAAAGGTTTGATGGCACTATGCCACTCCCCCTTTCCCCAGAATCCATTGCCGTGTGTGTGTGTGTGTTTTCTGCTGAATATAAGTTTTGCAGTTGTACATTTGTTTTATAGCTTTAATGTTGGCCTTATTAGTTTTGGCATATTATGGAACAATAACTACTGAATTGATACATACAACAATTACGATATTGATTAGACACCCTTTCAGAAAGTTCCACATTAAATGCATTGCTTTTATGTTGAATCTATGGAGTATAATACACCAGTGTTATATGCAAGGGCGTGGTTTTCCTATACTTTCGACTATATCTTTCCTACACATATACGTCTTGGTGCCTTTTGTTATTGTTGGTTGAAAGAGAACTGTAGAAGTCATATTAGATTAGTGTCTCAAACTTGAATTCCCCACTAACCACAAATCTCTAGTGATTAAGTGAAATTACTTTTGTCGGGTTTCTGTTGGGTTTTGCCATCATTGCAGTCATCTATGAATATTTATTCAGGAGTTTCAGTGACCATTTATAGGCAATTATAGGCGTTAATTGGGTGGGACAAGACGCACGTGCACTTGATTTCAAGTAAGTTGTGATTTATAAAGGAAAATTGGCGTGGGATTTGCATGCGCACTGTTTTATAAATCTGAATATTTTTCTATATTTTTGTGCGCACGCACTTCCTGTGTTTTGTTCGTACGCAGCATTCTAGTGTGAATTCTACGCACACTTTTATAAATGAGACCCCAGTTCAGTAGGCTTCACAATCATGGGGAAAACTGCTCACTTGACAGTTGTGCAGAAGACAGTCGTCGACACAGAGGGAAAGCCTCAGAAGATCATTGCTAAAGAAGCTGGCTGTTCACTCGGAGCATATTCATAGAAAGTCGAGTGGAAGGAAAGTGTGGTCGGAAGAGGTGCACAAGCAACAGGGATAAACGGGAATCCTTGAGAGGATTGTCAAGTGAAGGCCATTAAAACATTTGAGGGAGCTTCACAATGAGTCACACTGCCAAAGGTACCAATACCTGGTTCAATGGCCATGGGGTTACTGTTTAAAGTGTAACTGCACCCTAAAATGTGTTTAGAGCTGTAAACTAAGTAATATGATTGACCTGTGATGAGACACATCAATGCTGGTGATAATGTTGACTAAATGCAGTTTTTGTATTTGTTATCTGCATTTTATTTGCTGAAAACAGAACTACATGTCATAGCTATTAAAAATCACCCCAGGACCTGGCTGGTTTTCACTGGTACACTTAGTACGCTCATACCTCATAAAATGTAAATGTTAATGGTGGGCCCCCGTATCAGCCCCTCCCCTCCTTGAAGCATTGTTCAAAGTTGTAGTGGGTGGAGTCAGGCTCAGAGCTGAGGTGCAGTTACACTTTAATTGGCCAGTAAACTCTCCTGACCTGAACCCCATAGAACATGTATGGGGTATTGTCAAGAGGAAGGTGAGAGACACAAGACCCAACAATGTAGACAAGTTGAAGGCTGCTATTGAAGCAACCTGGGCTTCCGTAAAACGCCTCACAGGCTGATCGACTCTATGCCATGCCACATAGATGCAGTAATTCATGCCAAAGGAGCCCCAACCAAGTGCTTAGTGCTTGTACACAAACTTTGCAGAAGGCTGACATGTCTGTATTAAAATTCATTTTTTCACTGCTCTTATGTCATATTCAAATGTTCTGAGATACTGAATTTGGGGTTTTCATGAGCTGTAAACTGTAATAATGAAGATTAAATCAAATACAAGCTTGAAGTATTTCAGTGTGTGTAATGAATCCACAATATACATGAGTTTCTCTTTATCAATTGGATTATTGAAATTACTTAACTTTTCCAAAATATTCTAATTTATTGAGATGAACATGTATACCTGCACTGGGTATTTTAAAATGCAGCAGTTATCCATTCCGTTATCAGAGATAAAATAGAATGACAGAAGATGAAATACTAAAATAGTTTCTTTTAACATTCCAGAATGTGTTGTGAGTAATTGATATAGTATTTATCATCACATTGTCTTCCTTGAAGTCAGATGTGATCATTTTAAAGTAATTTGGTTTAAAAAATAATTTGTTTTTAATTTAGAGAAAATATTGGCACACAGACCCTGTGACAGACCCTGACAATATGGAACCCGGATTGGTAAACAATAGGAGCCTAACGGGCCCAAATATTTGTGTGCCTAGTAAAGCTTAAAACAAGCAAATGAGTCCATGGGCAGTTAACAGCTCCGTTCTCTTATCTGTTAGAGATTATTTGCCATACAAGTAGTACAGAGGTCAGAGGTGGCACTCTCAGGTCACTCAAGGTTTGATATGAGGCCTTCTGTCAGTGTGCTAACAAACGTGATGTTATCTTTGCAGAGTGAAATAACACTGGTTTATTATAATGGACGTTTATTTCCCGTCCTTCCTTGCCTGCCCTCCAGGCACACCGTGCAGTGCTAGCAGCAAGCAGCTCCTACTTCCGTGACCTGTTCAACGCCGGGGGGAAGAGCTCTGTGGTGGAGCTGCCCCCTGCCGTGCAGCCCCAGAGCTTCCAGCAGATCCTGGCCTTCTGCTACACGGGACGCCTCAGCATGAATGTGGGAGACCAGTTCCTGCTCATGTACACCGCCGGCTTCCTCCAGATCCAGCAGATCATGGAGAAGGGCACAGAGTTCTTCCTCAAGGTAGCCGCTGTAGACGATGAAGGGACGGGGATTACCGCCAGTGGTTCTCAAAACATGTTTAGCCGGGCCGTGACAGCGCAGCTTAAAGTCTAAAACAGCCGCGGTCGTCATGGTTTGAGAAACACCGGCACAGTCGGTGAATGATGGCTGGCCAGACAGTTGTGTAGGCGGCATAGCCTGGTGATTTGTTTGGGGGTGACGGGTGTTTGTGTAAATGTATGCTAGCTCTTGAAAAATGCATTTGAAGAACTCCATTGACTCAACATCTTTTTTTTTAACTTATGATCACACCAATCAGAATCAGATCAGATCCATTCACTGGCAGTTATAGGAAAGGCACTGTGTAGATTTGCATCTATCTTTCATAAGTAATTGTTCTATTGGCGCACACCATTTCCCATGCACAATGTTGTGGTAATTAAGAGATTCACTGGCAATAAATGTCATGCTTGGTTGACCACGTTAACAGGACATCCATTTCCAATGTGTTAGGCTTTTGAATTCTCAATGAACAACACACAAGTACACACAAACCGGCTCACGGCGGCGTAGACTGGATTGGCTACGGCTCTGTGTAGCTTTGACGTGGAAGCATAAAATGGTAATGTGTGTTTTTTAAACAGAGTTCCTTGTGTCGCTTCATTTCGCCAGGTTTCATCCCCTAGCTGTGACTCCCAGGGGCTCCACGCTGAAGAAGCCCCGCCCTCTGAGCCTCAAAGCCCTGTCACTCAAACGATGGGTGGGGGTGGAGTCGGGGTGGTGGCCACGGCAGCCGGTAGACCCACATCCTGCCTGACACCCCTCCCCTTGGTGTCCAAGGTGAAGACGGAACAGACGGCCACTACACCTCAGCCCACTCCACAGTCACAGCAGGTAGACTATCCTCAAGCCAATCAACACCTAGATGTCATTAACATTTGACGTTTCAAATTCTACAGGCAGTGTTTACGCTCTTTTTTTTTTCCCCCGAAACATTAAACATTAAACCATTGGACACAAAGTAGAAACTGCAGATTTTATAAAAGTAGTAATCGAAAGCATGATTTGTCCACCGGTAATGTGATATATTGATTATAAAAATGCACAGTTGTGTTGTTTTGACCCAGAATGTGCGTTAAAAGAATAAGTCATATTCTTTCAGGTGTACTTGGCTAAAAAGTTAGCAAAACAATTAATTGCCACTATTTGCAATGGCATTTTACATGGTGTTCTCTCCCATACAGAGAGAAAAACGTATTGGGGAAAGGTGGCACGTTGCACATACAAAACTAGTAAGCTGAAAGTACTTTCTAAATTCCCTTTTACTGCGCAGAGGAAAATGTCTCCGATTGGTTTTTAAGTCTGTTGGCAGTGACGTTTGATAGCTGAAGAAGCATCGCACACTGGCTTGTCAAACTGTCGAATGTGCTTTTTATGTAACAAAGATAGCTTGCGCAACCTTCACTTGAATCCTCCACACAAACAGAAAAATAAATGGGAGGGGGAGCTTAATGTTTAGGCACAATGTCATTTGTTTTCATTCAGTGCTGGCATGGCCTTGCATGGCGCATATCAGCCTTAATACATGCTTCTCTCTGGCTTTGTATTTATGGGAGACAGCATTGTGTTTCCTCTTACATATATTGGGTTTGCCCCTAGAGCCAAACTGACAATTTTGATTTACTGTAATAAAAAATGTGTATGTACACCAACATCTACATCCTCTTAGTATGTGGGGGTTCTTTTTTGTGACGAATATGCAACATCTATATTTAGGTTGTATTGATATTTATGCAACCTGCAGCAGATCTTATTTAAACACCTTATTTATTCTTAAAAACATGTATTCTTTTATTTAAGTCGTCACCTGTGCTGGTTTCTTTCTTGGAATTCTCCGAATTAAAATGCTAACAATTGGACATACATTGAATGCAAGATTTTCTGCAGTTAAAAATCAACATTGTTGATGCATTAAAATACATACTCCAAAATCAATACACTGTTCTCAAGTCATAAAAATTCAACAAGCATTTAAAAGCAATAGAATGTTAACATATTGGTATGGTACTTTTCTTGTTGAGAGATCCTTCGTTTTCTTATAGAGGTATTATGCATATGGTGTCCATGAGAAATTACAGAATTTTGCTGTTGGCTGATCTGAAATCATTGATGTCAAAAATACATCATTACATCATCGTGCTTGTGAGGTTTTAAAAAATTCCCCTTTAACCCTGCTGTCAGTGCAAGGGGGGATAGCGTAGGCGTGTCTCAGCTCCTCTCTGCCTATCTGCCCTTTATTACTTTCTGTTCTTCTTTATCTTATTTGTTTCATCGCCTAGCCGGATGTCCTCCTGCTAGAGGGGTCAAGCTATTCTTCATCAAACTATTAAACACTCAAAATACACAGAGAAATAATACACGTTAATAATTTAGAAGGAATAGTGATGCTAATAATAAATTCAGTAGTTATTTACCCCGACAGTATACACCTGTCCTACATGCTGTGTGTGCGCTTTAGCAGTATAACATGAACCTGAAACACTTTGTAGCTAAACATTCCGCCTCTCCTGTCCCGTTGGTGTCACTGCTGTAGAGGTGATGAGACTGTCTCCCGTTTCCTCCAGCAGGAGGCGTCTCCCTACTCGGTGGTCTGCACCCCGGTGGCCAAGCGCCTCTGGGAGGGCAGCAGCCGTGACGGAGGAGGGGCCTCTGGAGGAGGTGGGGGTGGTGGGATGAGGAAGGCTGCGCGCTACTCCTCCTCGTCCGCCGCTACCCAGGACGGCTCAGGACGTGCCGGCTCGGCCAATCAGGGGCTGGTCTCGGTGGGAAGCGGGATTAACAGCAATCACAACAGCAACAACAACAACAACAACAATGGCGGAGGGGCGACGCCCGAGGGCACCAGCCCGGCCACGCTGAGCATGTACACCAGCGACTCGCCCATCAGTTACCACGATGACGAGGAGGAGGACGATATGACGGACGAGAGTGCGGAGGAGCAGTACCGGCAAATTTGCAACATGTACACAATGTACAGCATGCTCAACGTGGGCGCTGCAGGTGAGACCCCTCCTCAGCTGGTGGAAAGACATAGCTCACTTTTACCAAAGCAACAACCTCCTGGAAAAGGCCCACTGTTGCCATTGATGTGTATCGGTCAAGCCTGTTGTTATTCCACCCAGCTTCAGCCCACTTTCGACCCAGCCTCAGCCCAGCTTCAGCCCACTTTCGACCTAGCCTCAGCCTAGCTTCAGCCCAGCTTCAGCCCACTTTCAACCTAGCCTCAGCCTAGCTTCAGCCCACTTTCGACCTAGCCTCAGCCCAGCTTCAGCCCAGCTTCAGCCCACTTTCGACCTAGCCTCAGCCTAGCTTCAGCCTAGCTTCAGCCTAGCTTCAGCCCACTTTCGACCTAGCCTCAGCCTAGCTTCAGCCCACTTTCGACCTAGTTTCGGCCCAGCTTCAGCCCAGCTTCATCGCACTTTCGACCTAGCCTCAGCCCAGCTTTAGCCCAGCTTCAGCCCACTTTTGACCTAGCCTCAGCCTAGCTTCAGCCCACTTTCGACCTAGCTTCAGCCTAGCTTCAGCCCATATAGACCCATTTACTGTTTACAAACAGTGATGACGTACATAAGTACGATGGAGTCCAATAACTTGACAAGCAAGTTATGCTAGAGCATTAACCACCAAATATCACATATAATTGCTTGCAGCCACATTGGCAATATGCCTAAAAGATGCTGGTTGACATAGCATGCAAAAAATATATATCTTTGAAATAGTGAAATATTGACTTGAATATTGACTTGTCTTTAGATAGGTAACTGAATTTAGCATTTTGTCTGCGTGGATTTATCTTACTGTTTTCCCTCCAGTGGGACTAGTTTGTCACGCAGTCTCTGCCTGTATTTATGATTACATTTGTCTAAATATTTCAATTGGTCAGCTATACAAAGTTCTGGGTTTCCTACCTTGTTATTAGTGCATCCCGTCACACAGAAGCTTCCAGGCATGCTTTGTTATTATTATGTTAGCAGACGAAACAAGGCGGTGTCATGCCAGAATGTCTACGTCTGCCAAGAACTGACAAAAATGGCAAAAGTGTGTTTTATGGGTTGTCAAGCTCTGAAGACATTTAAACTGGTGAAAAGGTAATGAAAATTTGTCATCTAGGACACATAAGGTGAAATAATGTTGAGTCATAAGGATTATTGCAAAAATAGAATTTATTTATTTTATATATGGGGCTTAACGGGACTTTTGGTGCTGAGCTGCATGCGCATATGGCAGTCCACTTTCGACTTAGCTTCAGCCTAGCTTCAGCCAAGCTTTAGCCTAGCTTCATTTTAGCTGTAGCCTAGCTTCATCTTATCTTCAGTTTAGCTTCAATCTAGCTTCAGCTTAGCTTCAGTCTAGCTCCAGCCAAGCTTTAGATTAACTTCATTTTTTGCTTAATCTTAGCTTCAGTTTAGCTCCATTTTAGCTTCAGCCTATCTTAATCTTAGCTTCAGTTTAGCTCCATTTTAGCTTCAGCCTATCTTAATCTTAGCTTCATTTTAGCTTCAGCCTAGCTTCAGCACACTTTCGAGCTGGCTACAGCCTAGCTTCAGCCCACTTTCGATCTAGCTGCAGCCTAGCTTCAACCCACCTTGGCTTTAACCTATGTTGACACTGCTCAGCTTTAATTTGAAAAGAGTGGTGCTCTATGGTAGATTTTAATACATTGTAATGCCATTGTAATGACTGCAAATGTGTAATATACTGATGAAATTATGAAATTTCTCTAGTAATCAACTAGTAATTACTTAGTGTAACAGTAACAAACCAATTGCAAACAATATGCAATAATGCCTGCAGTGTGTGCACCCAACCCATAAATACAGGCATGTGAGGTTTTATACTTTGTGTGTGTGTGTGTTAGATTACCTGCTGCTGCTGGTATATTACTGTGTAATTAGTTAACTGCTACATATTACTCTGTAATTACTATGTAATTATTGGCCTTAAATCAGGGAATGCAGGGTTTGATCAAATACAACTTTTTGTTCATGATCACAAAGATGATTGAGATTTTTATTTTTTAACAAAAGGTACAGTACATTACAACCCAAAGGATGAAGCGACTGCATAGAGTAATCCATAGTCAAGGGTCCATGTACTTACTTTTCTTTGTGTTGTTTTTGTATTTGTGTCTTTTTAAATTGAAACACAAATTACCAGAAAATACACAGAACGTTGATTTTATGCTGAGTCTCAACTAAAAAAAAAAAAAAGACAATTCTTCTGAGCCAAAAACAATAGAGACCAATAATATAATAAATACACAGTAGAAGGATTGCTTATTAAGTTTTATTTAAGCAGTTATATTTGGGGGAAGAGCACAATTCAACACTTAAAATGATTGTCAGTAAAGTGGAATAAATAAGATGCTTGAGGTTTTAACAACCATCCATCCATCTTCATCCGCTTATCCGTAGTTGGGTCGCAGCGGCAGCAGCTCCAGCAGGGGACCCCAAGCTTCCCTTTCCAGAGCCACATTAGCAAGCTCTGACTGGGGGATCCCGAGGCGTTCCCAGGCCAGTGTGGTGATATAATCTCTCCACCTAGTCCTGGGTCTTCCCCGAGGCCTCCTCCCAGCTGGACGTGCCTGGAACACCTCCCAAGGGAGGCGCCCAGGGGGCATCCTTACTAGATGCCCGTACCACCTCAACTGGCTCCTTTCGACGCAAAGGAGTAGCAGCTCTACTCAGAGTTCCTCACGGATAGCCGAGCTTCTCACCCTATCTCTCTCTTTTTTTTATTTTATTTATTAGATTATGCATTTTATTACAGTAAGACACATTCACTGACATGACACCCAAGTATGAGCATACTGTTATCCATGTCTCTCTATCGGCGAGAGAGCTGTCACATCTCTGTACAGTTCAATAAGCAGACAAGAGTAATTTGTGTTGTGCACAAATGCATCCACAGGGGAATAGTGGAGTTCTTCACCATCGGTTAATATACACCCTATCTCACCCTATCTCTAAGGGAGACCACCCTCCTGAAAAAAACTATTTTGGCCGCTTGTACCCGTGATTTAGTTATTTAGGTCATGATTGAGGTTTTAACAGTGACACATAATGTGCCAACAAGCTTTGTATTTGATCATGGATCATGATCACAATAGGGAAGGAGACAACGTTTGAGCACACACTGAGTGAAAACACAATTAAGCAATTCACTTTCTTACACCCTCTATTTCTTTGACAGTTTTATCTAATTCTCACATCAAGCTAACTATGAACGTAATAAATGTTTTATTTTTTGTATGAAAGTGATGGGATTGCTCACACTAAAATATGATAATACTGCCTTTAACATTCAGCCTTTGCTGCTTTAAAGAACATTTTCCAAAAATGGATTTAATTAGGTAGATAAGCACTCACCTTGTTTTTAGCACTTTTCTGTGGAAATATCACCTATCTTGCAGACGATGCTGAAATGTTGAAATGTTGTAAATTCATGGAAGTGTGGAAGGTGAAAATAGTATGTTTCTGGAACGAACAACCCAAGTTAGATTTATTCTTATGCTTATTAGTTTCTTGGGTTTTCTTAGCGTGATTTGGTTTGTTTTTTTAAATCTAACATGTCTCCCCACCCTATCATCTAATTGCATATGGTGCAACCAATGTGGAACATGTCGTGCTGCAAGAATATATTAGATGACAGCCGAGAGGTCAATCTTTCTCAATTCTTAAGTTAATATAACTCCAATTAATGGATATATTAGGCCCTCCCCTTTTCAGTCCTAATGGGAAGGTTAGAAAGGAAAGGTCTTTTAAGGAATTATATATGTTTTTTAGCTGAGATTATAGTCTGGAAACCATGTTCGCATTAGCGTTTTCACAACCACCCTGCTGTGCTGGCCAATCAGGGTGGGCAGTGTCATGACGAAGTAGAGCATGTTTTAGCCTTGGCTCAACTTCAAGTCCTAGTTAATTTAATAATTAGGGTCTGCACAGCCAGCTGCAATGAGGTTTGAGCGGAGCGTAGAACTTCTACTACAGCAATTTCTTCTCAGCGCACCCAGTTGGGAGTTGTGGCATAATTTGGAGAATAACTTTAATGCAAATTCTTTTTTTATTTTGCTTGCCTATAAAAAATGACTATTAAATGTGTTTTGTTGCGAATGCCATTGTTTTTTGTCTTGGATTTTATTTTATTTATTTTTTTGGTACAACACCGGTTTAAAATAACAAAGACGAATAAATAGTGACGAGGATGCCACTTTAAACATTTACCTCACTTCTCAAACGTGGAATTACTGGACATTTCACCAAGCAGAGACTAACGGGCTGATGTGTTTATATGAGGCGATATAATTAGACTTGCAGCACTATTATACTATACAGTCTATACAGAATTCTAGCCACATAATTCTGCGCCTACTAATAGTAGTAATACATGAGTCTACTCTCCCATCGTCTTCCAGTGGCCGGGGAGCGCGTGGAGGCCCTACCCGACCTGGCAGCAGAGTCAGGCAGCGGGCGCGGAGGGCGGGGCAGCCGCTCGCGCCAGGACCTGGCTTCGCTGCCCGCCGAGCTCATCAGCCAGATCGGGAACCGCTGCCACCCCAAGCTGTACGAGGAGGGCGACCCGGCTGAGAAGCTGGAGCTGGTCACGGGGACGTGCGTCTTCATCTCCCGGGCCCAGCTCATGAACTGTCACGTCAGCGCGGGCACGCGACACAAAGTGCTGCTCAGACGCCTGCTGGCAGCCTTCTTTGACAGGTCAGAGCCCCTGGTCATCGCCTGTAATAGTAGGCTTTGCCCCTTTTGCGTAACGAACAAGGAAAGTGAGCTGTAAGCTACAGAAGGACTAATTACATTGCAAAGAGCAGTGTAGCTTGGACGTAACGATGTACGCTAGCTATCCTTGGGGAGTTTTGTGTAGACAGGTGGACGAGTTGTTTTTCAGGAACACATTGGGGTGGTATAGGGTTTAATTAACATTAATATTGTGACAAAAAGGCAATATATTTATAATACTGTAATGTTCGAAGGACATGCTAAACTAAACATTCATGTCTGTGTTTAATACATACCTATTTCTAAAGGTGTTGCGTACCACAGAGGATAAGCTACATTATTTTCTTTTGTTTGACATTTGTCTGGGTATTTCTGAAGTCTAGTTTTAGGCACATTGATACATGTCAGCTTTTGCAATTTATTGTCTACTCAGAATTGTACAGTTCTGTCTATTGACAGTCAAATGAAGTCCACATAGTGCTATATGGTTATCCTCATGATAGGCTAGCAGGAATACTAAACCCATCTCTAGGATGTTCTCACTAACCATTTAACGACTAATGGTAAACTCTGGCTTTTCTTTGTATGTTTCTGCTTTTTTTTAATGCAGTGGACACTTTTCACTGGCAAAGAAAACGTTTTAGTTCAAAATGACTCAAGTTTTAAGTGTACGCTCAGACTGCAGTGTAGTGCGATGGAGAACATTTTCATTTCAGAACACACAGTAGACGTTTATTGATTAGTATTCAATTGATGTCACTTGCATTATTCTATCAGTCTGTCCCTGCACTTGTGTGGTGGTGAGTTTAAATAACGTTTCCAGTTCCCAGTGCTGGAGTGTCAAATGTTAGATAATTCCCTCATGCGCTGTTGGTGCTGCTGTCTCACAGGAGCACCTTGGCCAACAGCTGTGGAACGGGCATCCGTTCATCTACCAACGACCCCAGCCGCAAACCCCTGGACAACCGAGTGCTGCACGCTGTCAAGTGTGAGTGAGACACGCACGCACGCGCACACACATACACCAGACAGCCCACTGGTGATTTCTGGAATATCATGGAATTTTAATCGACCGTCAGGGAATTTTATCCTTTTATGGAATTTCAGGGGATTCTGTTTACATTTGCATTTCCATTCATCCATCATCATGTTACTGGAAGTGGTATTAACATTTTGAGATGTCTCAACAAATCTCAACAAATTTTGAAATAATTGGTCTGAATGTTTACATCAGTAGTACTTGAAATATCATCACATTAATTCTCCATTTGTTATTCCTTTTCACACAGACATTGTTCTGGTTTGTCTGTTCATTATCGGTCACGGAAATTCAAATTTGTAGTCAGTAACAGTTAGTTAAACCCACACGCACGTTTCAGTGACAGCTAGCTAGACAAACGTGTAGCTGAACGCTTCGTAAAGGGTGTGCCTCTGTGCTCTTGTGTCCCTCCTCTGCCAGTCTACTGCCAGAACTTTGCCCCCAGCTTCAAGGAAAGCGAGATGAACGCCATCGCGGCCGACATGTGCACCAACGCGCGGCGCGTCGTGCGCAAGAGCTGGATCCCCAAGCTGAAGCTACTGATGGCTGAGGGCGACGCCTACTCCCCCTTCCTGGCCGACAGCGTCAAGATGGAGGCGGACGCCCTGGGGGCGGAGCACGGCTTTGATCCCGCCTGCCTGGACGGGGCGGCGGCCAACAGCGAGGCGGGGGGCGGGGCCGCGGCAGACGGTCTCCAGGGGGCGGGAGCGGACGGCAGCACTTTGTTTTGAGTGAGTGGTTGAACAGACGGACGGACTGACAGATGAATTGAGGGAGGGAGGGAAGAAACCAGGGTGGAGGCAACGCGGCCATGTTGTCGTCACTTCTTCTCCAGCCATTGTGTTTTGGGGAACCTTTTTTTTATTATTGCTGTTTTGTTTTTGTTTTATTGTTGTTGTTTTTATTTTGCTTCATGTTTTTGTCACTTCCGCTTTCTTATTTCTTTTTAGCTGCTTCAAAACATTCTTTGTTATTTCTCGTCTATCTCTCCACGGCCAGGGCCTTGTACAGAGCCTCGCCCCGGCCCCATGAAACATGCAGCGGGCTTCTGTTGTCCCATTTGCTTTGCTTCCACCTTTTGGTGGCCGTTATCATGCGTTTCTATGTTTATATTGTTTACTCGTCACTAAGGCCCCATTCCTCTTCATAGTCGATTCAAACACATTCCCTGACGGGGTGAGGTGTTGTGGGGGACACTGACACTATCCACTTTAATTTTGAATGTATGCATGGTAATGTTGGAGGTGGTTGTATTGAGGGGGTCGTACTGAGTAGTTTGCACCAAGACGCTGGAGCTCTGTCTGGCTCGCAGCTGTTTTGAGGGGTTCAAATGTATATTGGCATGCTTCCTAGACCCCACGTTCCCTGCCGTTGACCCTAACAGCTGTGGGAAGGGAGCAGTCAACTGCCACGTGCCAGTGAATGTATTTCACTTAACCGACAGATAACCAGCCCTGATTATGAGAATCTACATGGCTGGTTAAATAATATTTTTAATAGGTAGGCGTCAAGCACCTTTACCCAGTGCCCCACCCCTCCATCCCTCACCCAACCAGAAAATAAAAAGTTTTTATTTGTATTTTTTAATTTAATTTAATTTTTTAAACGGTTGTGTTTGACTTTTGCCAAGGCTCCTAAGGGAGAAGAAATTTGTTATGATTGTCAAAGAATATGCGAGCGGCACAGTTTCGCGAGTGATAAATGCACTGTGTTTTTCTTCATGCGGTATGAGTACAATCGAACCATGTTTTTGTATATATCAGGAAGAGAAATCGGGGAGGGGTAGATTTAATAAGTTTAAAAAAAAATAATAAATAGCTTAAATCAAATTAATATCTACTCACATAAAGAAACCTAAATCAACCTCACAACTTTCCGTACAGATGTGTCAGGTAGTTTATTAGCGTGCGTTTGTGTGCTGGGGGTTACTTTTCATTTGACTAAATATATTCATTGCCTTGGCCTGGAGCATCAGAAGAGCCCCCGGGGCTCTCCTCGTTAGGATGCATGCTTGCCTGGCATGGACAATGGTGCTACTTCAGGCACTAGTACACAGAATAGGTCTGTGTGTATGTGTGTGTGTCATTTGTCCTGTGGCAGAGGGAGGCCAGACGGCATGCTTTCACACATACACTTGGTGAACTCATTCATCCAACACAGCAGCACATGTACACAGGAACACGCGTAGCACTGTGAACCGTTCAGCTAGCAGCGCGCCAAGCAGAGCTCGGTGTTGTTCACGCGGAGTCGCACCAAAATGGCCCTTTCGTCTTGTGTCCACACACGCTGATTGACGCGGCATGTCCTCTGATATGCCGATCGCGCTGCGAGATCTCACGGCAACACCGTGACGGCAAGTTGTCTCGAATGGCTTTTAGGCATTCACCATAACCTTTTTTTGTTAGGCGTTTAGTATTCTTTAATTGAGAACATTTAAATGTTTACACGTGACAATCTAATCCTGTCATTTAGCATTTTGATGGTGTTTTGCTTAGGATCTGGCACTGCTGTAGGCCTGCTAGGGTATGGATGAGGATGCGTTATCTCGTTACTAGGGTTACCTAACCTTACCTTGGGTGACTGACACAACGGGAGTCCTGTTTCACCGAGCAACCGTGACACCTCTGCTTTCCCACAATGCAGCTGAAACACTGTGAACTACCAAATCCTGTAATGGGGGCTTCACTATTGCCAAGTCTGACTTCACCCACTTTTACCCATGGTGCACCGTTAGTTGCCAGTTAAGCGACAAAAAGGAGGACTTGGAAATACAGAATTCAGGGTTCTTCCGCGAGTCTGTGGCGATCCAGAGAGCGATTGTGTAGAAAATCTTTCTGGAAATGTCCTTGTTGTTTTTCAAATATGTGGTTTATACATGGTAGCACCTCCATTGGCAATGAGTCTGTTCCTGAGTCTGTTTAGCGCCACTTCAGGTTGATGTATAAGTTCAGACTTGCACACGTCTGTGTGTGAGGAAATCTCCTTCCCTCTCTTTCACTCACTTTCTCTCTCACACACACACACGCACACACACACTCTGTTTAGGGAAGGGTCATTAGTAAAAGCCTCTTTCAGGTTCTAAAGCCACATCCAGAGACTGGCACAAACGTTGAATCTGACTGTGCCACACTCTCCCCGACGACAAACCAAAAATAAGCCATTGACTTGTATACCATTGTTTTGAATTGACCAACTTTTTTAGATCACTGTAGAAAAAACGTCTTGTTTGGGCCTGGGCTTAGAGAGAAAATATTTACATTAGTTTCATATATATATATATATATATATATATATATATAGATATATAGATTTTTCTATAGCTATATATAACTAGTTACATTTTTCCATGGCTATATATGACTTCAAAATGTGATTTGGTCCAAGAGTGCTGGTCTCTAGGTTAGAACCAATAGGCAGTAGAGTGACAGGCCTGTGTGCGTCGTGGCACTTCATTGTATTGCTATGTCGGCATGTGTAAGAGGGAAGGTGATGGTGTTTTGTTTCCTTTTAATCCAGACCCCCTCACAATGACTAAGTATGCGGTACAATGACACTTAACCAAGTTCTGTGAGCAGAGGGGGAGGAGGTGGTAAGATGTCGGCAGAGCAAAATAAATTCGCACATTTTGTTTTTGTTTAGTTGTTTTTTGTGTGCGTTGTGAAAAACCACCGCCTTAAAGCAATAAATAGGAGAGAGAGAGAGAGAGAAAGAGAGGGAGAGGACAGTCGTAGTCTCCCTAGAGAGCAAGGAGGAATGAGGCAGGGGTAAAATTGACGCTTGGATGATTCAGTTGGAATGCATGCATGCGTGCGTGCTGGTGTGTGGGCTTGGGTACTCTTGGCATGTGTGTGTGTGTGTTTATGTAGGTGCCTGCCTCTCCCCCACCCTCTCTTCCCCTCCATTGCCATTTATGGAGTCATGCATGTTAATGTCTGCCTCCTTACAGCGAGAGCTTTTGACAGCGGCACTGAGGGAGAGAGTGTGTGTTTATGTGTGTTTAATGCGCATGTCTGTGCCAGGCTGCCTCTGTCTATCTGGATCTGTGTGTGTGTGTGTGTGTGTGTGCGTGCACGCCTCAACTGCGCATGCCTTTCCCTGTGTGTGTGTGTGTGTGTGTGTGTGTGTGTGTGTGTGTGTGTGTGTGGGGGTGGTTTGGTTGCTCAGCTCTGCAAGCTCTGTGTATACAGTAGATGTGTGTGTGTGTGAGAGGAATGACTGTCTGAGGCACACAAAAACAAACAGCCACTCATCTCCAACCTCTGCACACATACCACCCACTCTGCAGAGTCACATATCCATGGCGATGGGACGCAAGCAGCCAGCCAGCCCACAGATGAGGTTGCTATAGGCGCGGTCAGCATGTAGCCACACTGCAGAGCACTGAAGCCCCCCGCCTTGCCATCGCCCTGGCAGCCCACACCCCCTACATGCCAGTGTGAGAGTGTGACAAGAGTGACCCCCCCCCCCCCGCCCCCCCAAACACCGGCGCTGATATTGTCGGGACAACAAAGGCGTTTTAGATTTCTTTTGCTTTTGTCCCTTATCCACTTTTTTACCTGTTCTCCCTTTGCCTCCCTTAACTGCATGTACCCCCTGCCGTCGCTTATATTTCTGTTTGTTTCTCCTCGCTCTCCCCCTCCCTCTTGTTCTCCTCTCTCTCTCTCTCTCACCTCCCCTCCCTCTCTTCCCACACACACACACACACACAATAGTGGGGTTGTGAGTGGCGTCTGGCGGAAGCATCGGCCCATCGCGCCTCCCTCTCCAAACAAACCATCAGGACGTTTACCTTCACACAACTCTCGCTGCAGGACGCCAATCCTTGGCCAGTTGCTTTGTGTGCGTATGTGCATGTGTGTGCGCGCGCGCTATAGGGTGTGTGCGCACGGGCAAGCAAGCGTGCGTGCGGTCACACTCTCATAACAGATGGGGCCGCCAAATGTGTGTTTCTTTTGTGTGTCGGTCTCTCTGCGCATAAATATCAGCGGCGGCAATACGTGCATACGCACGCACGCCGCCTCAGAATGCAAATGGGAGTTAATTTCATGCGTGGGCATACGCACCCGTGATGCGGCACATCCGTGCGTGCCCGCGCGCGTACACACCCTTCACGAGACGGTTGTCTGAGTCTGTTAACTGCACATTTAATAATGGAATAGGAACAAACCTGATGTTGACAGTGATGATGTGATATAGTCCCCATGAACCCCACACACCAGACCGCTGTGAATATTGATCTGGATATTGACTGTTTGGAATGAGGGATTTAAAAAGCAACAACAAACGAATGGGGGGGGAAATGTAGAATATACATCGTAGAGTTTGGGAGGGTGGGGTGGGGCTGTGCTCTGCTCTCAAGGAGGGAAGAGACCTGCTTGTTAAGAATCTCCCAGGACAGATGAGGCATTGCGGCACTGTGGCGTCACATGAGCGAAGCCGCAATCCAGACAAAGACAGACGGAGAGAGAGAGAGAGTGAGAGTGAGAGCTGGAGAGAGGAGCGCGTAGTAATCAAAGAGAGAAAAGGCAGAGGAGGAGGTGTTGTGTTCTCTGGACCTGTGCCACAGAGATAAATATCTGGGTGTCTGTTTATATAGCGGGAAGCCGGTGGAGGGGCGGGGCACAAACAGAGAAGTGGTAGTTAACCCCCGAATCCCTTGTGATGTTTGCCGGCAGGCCAGCCTTCCCATCGGACAGAGTTGGTAGCTGGAGGAGTTTGCCAAAATGTCCAAGGTCTCCAGCAAAATACTGGGAAATTATTTCAGTAAATTCCCCCAAAAACTCTGTTTTTATTTTTTATTTTTTTATTTTTTTAACGTACATGCCGGTTTTTGACAAGCGGTGCACTCCCCAAAATGCAGTCAAGCAGAAGACACATAGGAAAGGTGTAGGAGAGACCTGTTGTGTTTCTTGTCTGTGTTCTTCTAGCTGAATGCCAGTGCTGTTTTCTCCAGGTAGCAGAGGATTCCCCAGGAAAGGGGTTTTAGATCCAGCAGAGCTTAAGGGATGCTTTCCTCAGTGGTCTCTCTTGTCTGTGGATATTAATTTACAGTAAAGGGATTTAAATGGGTGGGGAGGTCATTGCTACAGGCAAAAATGCAACACATTAACAAAGTCCAACCTTTTTGTACCCTCCAAAGACGAGGAGCCCAACTGATAAGTGTCATGTTTGCTTCCTGTTCATGTTGTCGTGACGGTAGTGGGCTGATTGCTGACATTTGGGTTATCATTTCATCATGAGTTTATTAAAAATCAAGACACTAGGCTTGACCTTTGACCTTTTGCAAATGGCAATATAGTTGCAGCAGTTTGCCTTTTTAGAGTGGTTCTGTCAAAGCACAGTTTTTATTATTACTTAAGGTTGATGGGGGTCCAGAGCAGATGCTTTTGAAGCTGAACTTGCTAGATGGCACGTTGTAGACATTTCAAACTTACCAATTTACTGAATTGTTTGTTTGTTTATCCTTCTTATTTTTATTTTTTATATGTGTGTACTGTAGTCCTATTTTTAAAGTGATGCTACTAATTCAACATTAATACCTGTAACTAGAGTTGCCAAGTTGTGTATAAAGTAACTTGATTGACATGATTAATTAAAATGGGAGGGGATAAAATAATATAAGATTTGGGGTTGGGGGGGGCTAAATAAGATGTAAAGAGGAAGAGAATTAGAACCACATATTTTTGCATAGCGATTGTATATGACAGAGTTTCTGGGGACAGATACAGATTTAGTGCTTAGAAGGTTGATTACTGTGCTGCAATTGTATTGTCAAGGTGGGGAGGGATTTTGTAACTATAGAAACCAGACGGATGGATGGATGGATAGTCCTAAAAACACTCTGCTTCCACCTCATTTCACATCAAGGCTTCATGTCTGAATGTCTGTAAACAAATTCACTGAGTATTGGTAATGTATTTACATTGTTTTGTGGTGATAATTTTTAACTAGATCTAAATGTATATTCTAGATCTAAATGTATATTCCATTAGAAACTGACACAAAGTGTCCTAAGCTACTTGACCTGGTTCTTGAGCCAGTTTTTTTTATGAAGAATAAGCTACTGTTGGTTCAATTCGTCACAGTGTGACTGCGTTCGTCGCCATCTGGTGGCTTAATACTGCTACTGCTGCTCAGAGAAGGGAGGGCCCCCCTCTTGTTCTGTGGCTGCAGTACCTGCGAATGACCAACAGAGTGCGGGATCCCAAAAAGTAGTAATTTTCCCAGTCAAGCTAAGATTGTAATTTAGTCTCAATCACTGTATTTAACCAAGCACCTTAGGATCAGGCCTGAAGAGGGTCATTTTCCTCATTTAAAAAATGACAGGACACAAACTAGCACGTCCATAATGAGTGGCAAAAAGCTGTGGACAAATATGCCAAATTTCATTGTCAGTTGATTGATTTTGCTGACTGATTCCTAAAAGAAATGTTTTCCCTAATGACGTTTCCATTCGTCCATCTGTCTGAGTAAAGACCTTGCTTCTGGACAGTCTATAGACTTTTGCATAGTGACAAGGAGAGGGCAGAATCATCTTTTCCTTTTTGTTTCTTTAAAAAGCACCTTTGGTTGAGAGCTTGGCTGTCCTCGAGACAAGAGTCATTGCCTCCTCTGCACCTTCCTGCCCACGCTCCCTAAGTCACTTCCTGTCTTAAGACTGAGCACTGGCATCAGAAGTGTTGTTTTGTGGGGTGGTCAAATTTTAGCGGGAGGGTTCTTTTCTTTTTGATAAACTTTTTTTCTTTTTTCTATTCTTATCGTTTTATTTTTAATTGTTTTTTTTGTTCTCGTTTGCTTTGTTTATTGCTGATGATGTACCACCACACCATCCCCCCCCCCTCCCAGAGAGGAAATAGGATACCGCTCTCCTGCAATGCCGGGGGTGGGGTGAAGGTCCAGGCAGGTGGAAAAGAGCGGCCCATTCCAACAGGGCTTCTACCAAAACAGGGTCACAAACACGACAACCCAGTTTGTCACAAACCATTTTCTTTTCACACAATGTTATATTTGTCATTGTGATATGAGAAATGTTAGCCCTGTCCTGATGTGTTTGGAGATGTGCCCACATTTAGGTAGAATTTGAAGACGAGGAAAAAGATGTGGATTGGAGGGCTCGAGATCGCTATCACAGTCCTGATTTTTCATTTAAATGTTTGAATATTCTGTGACACCTCTCCAATCCTTCAGCAACCTCCATCTTTCTCTTCTTCACCTGCGACTTGACTCATCAGGCTCCGCCCATGTTTTTAAATCCTGCTCTTCGGATGTCTGTGCATCCTTCTGCCACTGCTGGCAGGCCTGTAGTCTTCTATTCAGAAACATTTACAACTAGTACTCTGCTCTTTCCAAGTCCCCACACACCAGAGACAACACACACACACGCGCGCAAGAAAAGAAAAACACGCAGACCTCTGAGATATATATAAATATATATATGTGTAAATATATATATACACACACACACGTGGCTGTCACTCAAAGAGGCCACACCCTCTGTGTGTGTCACTGATGCAGTTTAACGCTACCAGTTACCTCGGAAGCTCTCAGCCATAACAGACCTTAACCTTAGAGATGCCTGGCGCTGGGCTTAACTGGCTAGGGGGCAGCTTGTAGGCTGTGGTGGCTGACGTTAGACAGGTACACCTTGTTACCGTTCAGGAACGAATAGAAGGGGAAGAACTCAACGCTCTTGAACGAGTACATTGCAGGGTATTTAGTGAAACGGATGGAAGCCGCAAGTCCGTGTCAAGACACACTTACCTCAGAATCATGTCAAAGGGGGTTGGGGCTTGCATATTTCCATAGCAACCGTGAATGACTTTCTTTTTCCTGTCTCTGGTGTTGTCGGGTACAATACTCTGCAAGAACTTTTGTTTTCCACTATAAATATATAAACTGTACATTATTACATAGAAGCACTATTGAAGTTTGATTGTTAGATGTGCACTCGCAGCATGAGGTATTATTCTTACCATTATTATGCTTCATAACCCAGAAAAGAAGAGAAATACAGCTTTTGGACAAAAAAAAAAAAAGAAAAAACGCAGTAGCTTCTACTGATGTCAAAGTACATACCCAATTCCCCCCTCCTGTTTGCCCACTGCCCTGTCACTCGCCCCCCGTCCCTTGTAACATGCCAGTGTTCCCCTATGTGTTCCAAGTGCCAATAACTTTGTGAATTCCTAACTGTGACCCAGTAATAATAATTGCACATTAACTACTGTAAAGACAAAAAGAAAAACGGACTGAAAAAAGAAGGAAAAAAATCTGAATATCTTAATAAAAGGTTTATAACAAAGAGAACTATCTGCGTGCTTTATTTTGCTTTATGTGGGGGTGTATTATCTATATTTAAATTAGGCCCATGTTGTGCATCTAGTCTGGTTTTAAACTATAGGCTTTTTGGGTGGGTGGGATTATTTCAATGTTATGAAATCTTTCACTATATTTTTTATGCCATCAAAATACATATGCAACAACCCCATATTTATTATGGGGGTCGAGCTTGCCAGCCACTCTTCTATATGGCCCTTATTCAGTGAAAATATTTATGTAGTCACTTCAGACATTTGTTAAATCAGAAATGTAGCAAAAATCATCTTTCTGCAACTATTTAGAAAACGTACCTCTACATGAATCTCAATCTAAATGTATTATCTCTAACGCTGCAACACTTAGAGGGAACTAACTGAAAGCAGACAAGTGTAAATATATTTCACATTTAATTGTAGATGTTCCTTAGAAACACATTAGTGCAGACCATAGATTGTTAATGAAGCATTAACTTGTGGCAGTGATCACACACATGCGGTTTTTTTTTTTACTGTCCAAACTTCATGTTCAACATCTTCATCTTAGAAAACTAACCAAAGTATCAAGACATTTGGTTAGTATGTTTTGCAATGCAATTTTCTACATCGAGCCATACAATTGTGTAAAAGCATTGTAACATTTTTAAAACTTACAATTTCTTAATGTACAATAAAATTGGGTTTGCCTATCTGTTAACCATACATTTCCCCTCCCCATTTGACAGTGGTCTGGTTATAAAATTAAACGCTTTAATGATCGGTTTCCTTGCTGTAATGTTACAACCTAGTCAAACATAATATACTAAACATCACTCGTTACATGTCAACTAAAATGATTTCAGGGAATGGAAATTATACATATTAAACATACTGGATTGAGTTTAGTTTTTTTATACCTGCTGTAAACCCATCTTTACAGGAATATTGTCTATATACACATTAATTAAGAGACAGCATTATATAACAATGACAATTGTCATGTGTAACACACCATAATGTTGGTACCTGAAATTACCATGATTCCACTAGAGGGAGCTGTAAGTCCGTTATGGAGTGTTGACCAATCCTGCCCAGCAACAGAGTCCCTTCATACTGCATACAAACCATTGTCTCTGCTCATCACTATAGTTCCATCTCCTCCTCCAAAACCACTCCCAAAGCAGTGTGGCCGTGTCAGGCAGGGAAATCTACAGTTCTATCCTCTCCAACCCGACTGGTATTTGAAATAGCTAAATACTTCCACTCATCTGTCCATATGGTTAGGTAGCTGCTAACTGACATTGTTTGGCTGGTGGCTGCTAAATTTCCACCATGTTTGCAACATAGGCACTCTTCAACATACTGCACATTTCATTTAAGAGTATAAAAATATATATATTTAGAAAGGCAGCTTGTTCCATTCATGTCACTGCTATATTGTAAGAACTGTGGAACAGCAATATTGTTTAGCTTTAGTGTTTACTGGTTCACTATCATGACCTGGGAACCCTTTAAATGGTTCAGGTGTCTACTAATAAAAACACCAGGTTTTGCATGTTAAACTGGGCGTTCCTGAAACACCTACAGATGTGGCGTGCCTGCTAGCAGGGTTCTCTCTTCGTTCCCTCCTGCCCACTAAAAGCCCTTTTGCCCAATCTCCCAGTGGTACCGTACTGTAAGCAGGAGGGGCGTACAGTACAACTACGGAAAGCACAAAGAAGAAAAGCGTGGACACTAAGGGTGCGCTGCTGGTTTCTCCACCGCAAGACAGGAAGGAGAGGCTGTGTCTGTGGTCCCTCACCCCGAGCGCTGAGCAGAGGCCAGCCGCATCAGAGGGCAAAGAAGAGGATCAGCACCACGATCATTATGGCCACCAACACTCCAATGGCACACCACTGTCTCCGACCTGCATGGATCATGGCAGGCCTTCAGATACAACACACACACACACACACGATGGACGTAGTGGACTTCATCCAGAGTTTTGTTTCTCTGTGCACGATATGTAGCACACTCAAGTGCTGCTACGGCAACAGCGATCTGTGTTTTGATGGCATGATTGACAGTCCACCTCCCTGTTTGATTTGCTCACGTTTGACACGCGAGTTTCTGTGAGATCTCATGTCCCTGGAAACGCCACTGTGAAATCGTTTGGTTATGTAGAGGTAATGTAGGATAAAAATATAACAAATCGTTCAAATCTGTTGTTATGTCTGTGGTACCCAACGATTTGAAAACCCTGTAGTGTGTGGCCAGCTTTACAGAGTTTCTTTCGGATTCAAAAAAATGCTCAACTGTTATTGGAGAACAGGCGAAGAGGGGCGTTCAATTTAAGCATATAACTTCAAGAACAATGCTTTCTCTCTACATAATGTCTACGGGAAAGTAAAGTCTTCCATATTTGATTAACTCTTGCCGAGGCTATTTGGGCTTTAGTAATACGTACTGCTGGTCATGTGAGAGACCTTCTCCAGCTTCTTGAGGACAGAGTCCATGCGAGATGAGGTCTGGTCCATCTCATCCCCAAAGTCCCCCAACATACTGAAGAAACAAAGTGGAGGACAAAAAGTACAAAAAAGTTAATTTTGTGAATATACTTCAAATGTGAAATCAAACGTGTGTGTCACTGGTTAATATAGGAGCCCTGGTATCTAAAATTAATTTCAGATGCTCTTTAAAGTGAACCACCAAGTATACTGGGCTTCTAGAACCCTAGTGCACAAACGCTCCAAAAGCACACGAGTGAAATCTCTGTACTCCCTACTCCACAAAATGAATCACCAATGTCACATGCAATATGTACATTTCATATTACGCTTATCGTGGTATGTCCATTGTTATGTCAGTCCTCACAACTGACTGCATGAAAAGCCATCAGCGGCTGAAAACACGCAATACCTGACATTTCTATTTGTTTTGGCTGTGTCTTCATGCTCTGTATGTAATGCATCGCTATGCAGTATATACTACAGACCTGCACATGCTAGCCTGAATGTAGTGTTCTACAGTTGTCTACAGTGTGCCATTACAATTGCTGTAGGCCATTGCAAGCACTGCATTTAGCAGTTAAGAGATGCTGGCAGGTAGGCCACCTCTGTGGTCTGAACCCATGACGTTCTGGCCGGGAGTCAAACCCCCAGACCACTGGACTAGCCTAATTAGTCTGGGTGGGTGGGTGGGTGGGTCACACATACACAGCCTGTTCATCCAGCTCATCCCCAATGCGTCCTGACATGTCTTTGAGGACTCGGATGCTGCCAGACACGAGCTCCAACTGTTCATCCTGCTCCTGCACGATCAGCTACACACGCACACACACACACACACACGCGCTTATTGTAGAAGTGTTTATAAAAATTAACCACACTCATCATATGTACTGTCCTCCAGTACTGAAAACACAACACTAATTCAGACAGGTAGGTTCAGACATGCAAGGTCTATATAATATCTCTCACACACACAAGATGCCTTCATTTAGGGCAGATTATTTAAATAGGCAGTTGAATAAGTAGACCCGTTCCTTAGCGACAGAGAACATGCGTGCACACGCACACACGCATGCACGCACACACACACACACACACACAGCCCACATCAGCTACCTGCTGTTGCTCCTGCTGCTCCTGGATGTACCTGGAGTTAGCTGACACCAGGTGAGCCTCCAGCCCTGTAGACTTGTCCTGGCCTGACGAAGACAGCAGGGCCTGGGCACGACACACGGGTTAAGTGTGTGTCTTGTGCATGGTGTGATGTACAGGCTGACAGTTACTGAGAAACTTGACACACACACACCAACATTTACAATGATATCACAGTTATATTCTTAGAGAACAGTGTTTTGGCAGGCATTTTTAAACATGTTTCCCCATAGTTTATAATGGTGAGGCTTCACCGTTGTCTCAATGCTCAAGTTACCATTGTAAACATTTCAATAAGGGCTGGTTGGGGAAAAAAAACTGCAACACTATGCTTTAACATAAATTGGAGAACACCTCATCTTCTGGATGGACGCTCAGCCAGGAACCAAAAATATATTAGTGAGAAAGGTGACACTCCAAAAAGTTGTTACAAAAGAAACAAATCCCAGATCTGCTTATTTAATGGTTTTAAGGTTTTGCCAGAGCAGCCCGATTTGGCTATTGTTCAGAAACGGCTTGATCGAGGTAAAGTTTGAGTGAATCCTCACTTAAGGATGATTTGGGAGTGTGCCTTCTCTATTGTTTTATTGTGCCCATTCACTGTGCTCCTGTGTGATGGAAACGTTGTGTGTTCACCAACCTGTCTGTTCTTATGTTCAGCCTGGGCCACGGAGGAGGGGCTAGACAGCTGGTCCTTCATCTCCTACACATGCACAAATGCAGACACCAAATACCTTGATATCTATGTGTGCGCATATTTTAGCAGTAACACTTCATTATAAAACACAAACATTAAGCAGTTGTCATGTCACATATTAAGTCAAATAGCGTTTCATTTTGTCACTACGATACTGACTACAGTCTTTCTGACTGACAGAGACACTGTATGTCACAATGTTTTGATAACAGAAAATGACGTGACATCGGTATTTACTTAAATACATTTGCTATTATGTTGATACGTTGCCCAAATCTACATCTTGCCTATAAAGTTGGCCTAAATTCCATCAGATAAAACAGGACTTAACATGGAAAATGGTGAGACAATCTGCAATTGTGAGGTCACCTGTACAGAAAGCCTGGTCCTTTCCACAAAGTCTCTCCTCTCCTGCAGCTCATTCTCCCCAAGTCTGAACTTTCCAGGGTTGGACTCCACGATGCCTGGTCTAGTCAAGGACTCCACTCACTTTGGGTTAGGGGGACACACGCACGCACGCATGCACTTCTTCCCCAATGCCTATATCAATAATGTTGGTCAAACAGGAATAAGATACATCGTTAGCGGGGGGGGGGGGGGGGGGCGCTAAAGATGCTAGCCTATAAAACATATTAAGGCCTTTTGCCTTTTAAAGTTAGGAAGAAAAAAAGATGTATTAAATATGGGCATACATATTTCTGTGGATGGAACATCCATCCAACGTACTCTTTTCTGTGCAAGTAGATATCAGTCATGTATCACTTGGTAATCCTTTAAAGAAGGAGCTAACAAGATTACATCTTAAATAAATTAGATAATGTATGTGGGAGGCAGAGACACTGCAGGCGAGGGAGGAAGACTGCTGTTTACAACTGACTTTCCATTCTCTTTAGTACATAGTCCTCTTCCCAAAGGTGCTTACTTATTGTTCCCTGTTGTTCTTAGGGCCAGTGCAGCCATTTGAGCCTGCACTGTATTTTAGGGCTTTATAAACACACTGCAATTATAAAAAGGATACTTATGGTCTCACTCAGGTCCTCTAGGTCCCAATCAATGGCCCGCAGGCAGTTCCTGAGCTCGTTGGTGCTCCAGTCCAGCTCATCCCGACTGACCTGAGAGACCATAGAACCCAAGAGTCATGCTAGCTCTGAACCCAGATTTGACCAGTCTACCCTGATGCCCAACATATTATAAATAAGCCAAATTAATAAACCTGTAATACATACTCGCGCTTAATTTTCACTCATATGCTGTTAACATCCAAGCCAGGTGCTCACTTGATTAATAGCATAAGAGATAATGGATAACACCAAAAGCGTATGTGTGTATGGCAATGATGTTCTGTGTGCTGGTAAAACACACTAACACACATGCATCACGCTGTGTAGAGAATTAGCTGAGGGTCATGGTCGACTTGGGGTATTGTCTGCAAATCGTACAGTAGCCTACACAGTCCTGCCCACCTGGGTTCCGTCTTGCAGCAGTTCCTCCCATCTATCAAATAGGCCACGAGCACGACTCAGTGCTTTCTGTACTTCCCTGAACACAAACAAAAAGAATAATGTAATGTATGTAAGAAATAAAGGAGAAAAGAACAACCATTAGGCAATCCCGGTGTAATGACCATGCATGTGCATCCTTCACCCACAGTACGACACCGCAGAATTGGACCCATCTCCTTCTAATGCAATATATTTCCAAGAACACAAATTGTAGACGAAGAAGCGCATTCACCCCAGGGACTATCAATTTCGCGACTACGTCTACTACGGTACCGTAAATTGATGTCGCGACCTGGAGCAACGCCTCCTCTTGTAACCTGCTTTAACCAGCAGAGAACATAGTATACAATATCAGTTCGCAATTTGGCGACGCAATGCGAATAGCACAGCGACAGACCACACGCCCTTTTACATGGAAAGTCATAACGTCGTAGAAATATTTAAGCGACACGTCGGTGTGAAATCACAACTGTCAACACAAGCGCCGACTAGCCACCACCCGGCTAGTTCTGGGCTAATGTAGTATTAAATAAATGTTAGCTGCCATTGCTAACCTTGCATATTCACTTTAATTTCACGTTTATTTCAACTCTATAATGTGTTGTTAGAAATACATCGGCTATTGCCTTAAACAAACCGTGAGCATTGTGTATATAATCGAAGTTCTTACCCCTTCACAACAAAAAATGGGTCTTCGAGCGACATGTTGATTCCTTCAACTTTAGAGCTGACGCATGCGCGTTGGAAAACGACAGATGACGCACGTACGTTCATACGTGACGTGATCACGTGACATATATTTAACACTCCCTCCATTCTCTCTGTCTCGGTCTGTTAAATATTTTATTATTTTTTATTTTTTGTATTATTATTAGGTCTGTTAAATATTGTTAAAACTTTTTGACCCTTCGGAACTGCTCGACAAATTGACCCAGGACATTATTGGGGTTTAAAAAGCACTGCAGAAATGTAAAATCTTTAACACATATTGTGCTCAATACCCAACAATATAAATCAAATGTATTATTATTTTTTGTATTTAATCTCTACATCACATTTACCAATGTAAGTGTTTTCCGTTTTTTTGGTGAAAGTTGCATTTTATGTTAAATTAATTTTTAAAAATCACTATAATAAAGACTAAAGTATAACACATGCTTACTAGGGAAAAGTTAAATGAAACAATGTGTGGGGAACGTCCTACAACTGGCTGTGTATGGGGCTCTACCTACCTCCTTTGGCTGGCTGTGGAGCTCTTCCTATGGCTGGCTGTGGGCTCTTCCTATGGCTGGCTATGGGGCTCTTTATGGCTGGCTGTGGAGCTCATATGGCTGACTGTGTGGCTCTTTCTACAGCTGGCTGTGGAGCCCATATGGCTAACTGTGGAGCTCATATGGCTGACTGTGTGGCTCTTTCTACAGCTGGCTGTGGGGCTCTTTTTATGGCTGACTGTGGCGCTCATATGGCTAGCTGTCTGGCTCTTTCTGCAGTTGGCTGGGGGGCTCATATGACTGACTGTAGCCCTTCCTGGCTGTGGGGCTTTTCAGCAGCTGGGTCAAATTTACCCGAACATAAGGGACATAAATCTGTGAGGGAAGCGCATTGCATTTATTTGACATGTTCTTCACATAAAAAAGCCAAGGCCATGGTGTTTCAGGTTGTATTCTTGTATTATGAGTATTGTATTGTATCTTGTGATCATAATCTATTTTAGTCAGGTCGCACTAAGACAACTCTACCTCTAATTTATTAGTATTATAATTTATATAAAAGCAAATGTAACAGTAGGTTATATTACAGTGTACAAGTCATATTATTGCATTGTGTAGTCCTAATTATTTTCTATTTTCTATTACTGGGTGTATGGCCACCTCTAAGAGCAAGACATTGTTTTACAAATGTGTCATTTTTTTAATACACATTAATGTTATATGAATATTATTGATGGTTATGTGTTTTTTAGAATGGCCATTCCAGACAAAAAAACATCTCTGAGGTTGGCTCAGGGTGAGCAGTACACATGAGTGATGTACCGATTAGTGATACAGTAATAAATGGTGCTAAACAATATAGAACCATAAAGACATGTGTGGCCCTTCTTCTCTCCTCCTTTGCTATGTCTGCAAAAATGTAACGTCAAATGATCTGCCGTTTATTATCATATTTTTCATTTATGAAATTTGTGTAGATAGCTTTTTTTATTACATTTTATTTGCAGTAAAAGCTTTAGTGTTGCGTAACAATTTTCATTGTGTAATTGGTGGCTTATACTGTAACTCATTTCACTTTCAGAGTAACTAACAGTTTTATTTCCCTGTATGAGTGACACATGATCGCTGCTGTACTGTGTAACATGTGAATGGCTAACAAAGGACATGTGTTTCCTCTCTTTCTAAAAGCATGGACTTGGTCAAGTCTTTACATGCCACACTATCCAGCTCAGTTCTTCCTTCCTGCCTCCTCGATCCTTCCTGTCTCCTCCCACCTCCCTCACTCTCGCCTCCTGTTTCCTCCCATCTGCTTCTCCTCCACTGTACTTCCTTCCCTGACCTGTGAAATTTCACATACCGTGTAACCCCAGTCTCACGCACCTGCACACACATACACACCGTAGACAAATGTCTATATAAGCTATATATAACAGCGATATCTTTAAATATAGCATAGTACATAGATCATGGCCTAACATCCTTTGTAATAACCATTTTATTGACATTTTTCCATAGGAGTCTGTCGGCATAGGCTATTCAGTTCAATGACACCGTTCCCCTGCATTTGTATTGTAATGTAGGCTATAGTCTGTTTGAACTATAATGCAATATACATGTTCTTCCACATTTGTAGTAAATAGGTTAGCGCACTTGGTGTAAATATGGTTTAATGGTATTGGTGTATTTATAGGGTCAATAAATGCTCACAAAATGAATGTGCATTTAAGTGCATAGTATATGCATAACAGGCAATGCATATAACCCAAAGGCTATTGATTGCTGACATCTAACAAATAAACTCGTAAAACACTACCAAAAACAAACACTTCCAAGAATCAAAAAGGGAGAACACAAATGAGACATATTGTCATTTGCTATAAATAGACAGCACCACAGAACATGTTATCGTGCTTTGAGACTGACAACTCCATGTCGTTTGACCTCCGCCGTGCCGCTGCCTAGTAACCCCTTCCACCGGTGACAAAGCCTTATATGGTGTTGCGATGACGAACGCAAGTCCTCGGGCACTGAGCGCTGGGGCAGCCGGTAAAGTGAGGGAAGTGAGTTGCGGTTGCGCGCTCGCGTCACATCTTTTCCACTGGCGCGCACCCCCAAGGGACTTTACTATACCGGATGAGCCATATATGAACATTTGCAGTGACGTAAAGCGTGTGCACGAGAGTTTGAGCGCAAACAAGCGAGAATCAAAGGAGAAACTCCCTAGAAACTAGAGACATACTTCCTCCTTCCTACGTAATTTCTTAGAATTGCTGATTGGGTTTTTATTAAACTGTAAACAGTGATGTAGTGAAAACTCCATGCATAATCTGATATCGTTAGGCATAATATGCAGTAGCATGTAAGTAGGCAGTTATTTTAGGCTATGCCAAGCGCAACACGTTCAAAGTGAACACCAAATGTGTTGTTTGTTTCAAATAGATTATATGTCTACTATGTTCAAGCTGTATTTGGGAAACCTTTTGTCCATTTCCATTCTAGTCAAAATTATTATTAGGCTATAGCCTAATATTACTGTAAGTATACTATTATCTCAGTCAAGAGATACATCGCTTAAATTTAGACATAGCATACTGTAACAAAAGTAGACTAAGGAAGATTAACAGCAATTGAAAACAACACAAAAAGATTGGCGGAATTTTAGTGTATGTGTGCGTGTGCGTGTGTGTGTGTGTTTATGCTACTACAGCTACGGGTGTGGGCGGGGTCTAGTTTTTTTTTTCTTCTTTTTTCACAGACTGAGGAATGAAGTCCATGTTACGTCAGCGGGGAAATATAACGCCGCCCTACTACTAATGCTTCCCATTACTTTGTACAACAGCTGGTGACCGGAGCTCAGACCGATCTTAAACTGAAAATAAGCTAGCAGACTACTCAACCCAGATAGTCGACTAGTGAAACGCTGTTTCTTCTCCGGTTTATTTCGAAACCAGATAAAGTTCGTTGACTAACTTATTACGAAATAATGGCAACAGTGGGCACAATGGACTTGAACGCAGAGGCCAAACGGATACTCGCTGTCTCCATTAGCAAGCTGTATGCGTCGAGGAGCCAGAGAGGTGGCCTGAGACTCCACCGAAGTCTGTTGTTGTCCCAGGTCATGAGATCTGCCCGGGATATCTACCACGCAGCTTGCGCGCAAGCCGCTGAGGAAGCTATGGACACCCACCAGGCCGATGCGCCCCAGTCCCAACCAGCCTGTACGTCAGAGTCAGACACTATGGAGCCGCCAGAAAAGTCGGAGAACAGTGCGGAAATGTGTGATAGTGATATGGTAGAGGACAAAGAAAACATGAGACCGGCAAGGCATTCCAGGAAACGCCCCGGTAAGGCGTCGGCGGAGCCAGACTTCCTTCCCAGCAAGAGGGCTAGACTGGAGCCGGGAGAGGAAAGACATGCGGTGCCGCTCTGCGCGGGGAATGTGGTTCTTCAGAACTGTCGATCAGGGGAGACCCTGACTTCCTTGTCTTTTAACCGAATAATATCTGCCTTCTGAACCATCTGGGGAAGGAGTCTTCAATGGGACTCTGTATCTGAATATAGCCTTGTCGAATGGCAATTCTGAACTCTCCGTGGGCGGCTGTAGCCATCGGACCACGGAGCTGACCTAGATCGACGGGCCCTGGACAAAGGATTACCGAGGGAAAGGTGCGACCGATCCGCTTATGTCCGCCAAAACATCCACGAATGTATTTTTTGGGGGACTAACGCGAAACAAAGGCCAGAAAGTTTGAGGAGTGCCACCAGAGTTGTAGGTTATTGTCGGGATGATTATGAAATAAGGAATTTCGTCGAGGGGGGGAAACTGTGATTCAACTTCCGTTGAACGAGTTTTCGTTTACAGAGACCAGTGGCGCTGACTCAAACTGTACAGTGAGTCAGAGGTGAGGCGTCAGTGTCTGTCAGAGAACAACACTGATCAGACAGACATTCAGGGAATTTTCGTAGAAACGAAAACTAGGTTACTAATCAGTTAATAAACGTGTAACTGCTGCTAGATCATTATGGACTTTAATACATCGATACTGCTGCTCCTGCTCAAATAGCCTACATGCAATGGTGCTCAACAACAGCGTCATGGGTTATCTGCCTATATGCTAGGCTTATAAAAGGCATAACAGTGTAAATGTGTTTTGTTACTTTACTTTGTTACATGTCACAAGAATGAATACTTGTGACATGATGTACATGTGAAAATGTTTTATACCTCACTGAGAGCTATAATAAACTCTTATGAAAGTCTACCCAGTTGTCAGTTGTCATTTTAGGCACACATGTGCAAGGTCATATAATATAATTGTGTCCTCAAATATGTTTTTTTTTTCTCTATTTTTTCCTGGTTTATTTTCTTCTAAATGCCACTGATAACAAACACATTTGTCTTTGTCCAAATTAAAGAAGGTCTATTGATCTATATTTGGACACAGTTATCAGGGTCAATCCCTTGTGGGTGGGGAGACGGTACAAACTAGCACCAATCTGGTTCACATGCTTACAATAAGTCACACAACGCCCACAGCTCCAGCAGTTGTAGAATTTCCTGTGGATTATGAATAATTTCCCTTTCAAAGTAAGGGATGATGTGATGATGTAATGGTAGAGCAGCATATGTGGCCAACATTGTATGTGAACGGTCTCGGATATCTGACTCCTGAGGTGACACCTGCCTGAATCATTGGGTTGTTGTTGAAGATGGCTGTTGCTCTTGTCAACAACAGCGTCTCTCCTTCATGGATTCCCCTTCCCCCACATACAAATTAGCCTACTAATAACACACCGACCATAGCGGCATTGCTAGACTTAATAACTGATGCACCGAGTGTTTCATATTGTTGACACTACAACAGATTGTTCATGTATTCATACACGACACTGAATGCTGCATTGGCTACATCCATGTTGTGACCTCTATCGGCCACTATGTCCACAACATGCAGGCATGCACAATGAACAGTAGAAAGGTGGACTTATGTTCTTCAATTGTAATTAAAACATTATTATAACATAAGAGCACCTGCATTGCAATGTTAATAAAGAACAATGCAGTCTGCAAAGTAGTATATATAAAAACATACTGTATATCTGGGTCAAGCAGGGAGTTAACATTGATATTTTCTGTTTACACTTTGTCCCATTTACAGATTTAACCCTGTATGCCATAAGTGTTTACAAAGTATCTTCTCCATTTTATCTCACAATTTATTAATATCGACAAAGTCTGTAGAAAGTCTGTACATTTGTCAACAAAATACTTTTTGGCAAACATAAAAGAATATCTAAATTCCAATATAGATATGTACTGTACATATATGTCTTTATCCAGTGTTTTAGTGTTGCACATAGGGGTAAATCTTTATTGCTCTAACAATATTTTGACTGCATGGGGCAGTGTATGAATGTTTAATAATGTTTAATTCACAATTAATTGTGCTGTAGACTATACTATTGTGTGAGCTTCATAAATCAAAATGGAAATATTTCAGTCCATTGTATTTTGCTACACATATAACGCCAGGTGTAGCTGCAATAACCCCTGATAATGACAGTGATAAACCCTCTGTTGCTATTCCATACTGATTCACACAAGCGAGAGGGTGTTTAAGATGCAGAGCGCGGCGTCCAGACAGTCACAGTGACGTGGGTCATGACAGCTGTGCTAAATAAAGAAACAAGAGTGCGCACCGTGAACGCATCACACACGGCTATTACCTTTCTCTCCTGTGGTGGAAGCAGCTAGGTTTACCCACGAGGCTGTCTGTCGTTCATATTTAACGTGGCCTGGTTGGAGCTGTTAGGGCTATCTGTAGGAATGTGTGGCTGTGTGTGTGTGTGTGTGTGTGTGTGATTCAGTGGGAAAAAAGAGGAGGTGTAAAATAGTAGGACTTTATATGCATTTGGATGAGACTGTGCGTATAATGCAAAAGAGCTCCACAGGGACAGGTTTTCCTTATGGGCCCATGATATCTTTTCATGGTAATACTATGGACTAATTCTATGGAACCAAACAAATGAACAATGTGGAACTCCATAGTGGGATATATAAAGGCCAGGGACTGTAAACCCTGACACATAAATGCCTCTTAAAACCTGTTCATCCCTAAGTGGGTCGTGCACGTAACTCACCCCCATCCCCACAACTTGTCGAGTTATGGTTATT
>JAODUK010000033.1:0-12500 GCA_027564635.1 Typhlichthys eigenmanni | reverse complement strand
CCTCCAACCCCCTGGTCTCAGCCTGGCAGCACTGCCCCTTCATGTCGCTGACATATGAAGCACGAGTGCACACGTTACTCAGAGTCTATGCCTCGGTGTATAGGTACTGTACTCTGTGTGTGTGTGTGTGTGTACATTTCAGGCAATGATGGCTGCTTGACTGTTTGTGTTAAGGGTTCCAATGCTACAGTAAAACCAGGAGCCTTTCACAATCACTGATCCCTATCCTATTCCTATTTATTTACAAAGGCTTCCTGGGATGAAGACTGTGTTTAGCCAAAGGAAAAGTTGCCTGCGAGTTACTAGAGTGGCAGAATTTTACAAGTACATAACAAAGAAATTCCAGTGGAGGGAACTCTACCGGAAGTTTGTGGATAATGAACCAGAGAGGGAGATAGTTGTGGAAACATTGAATATCTACCATATACAGTATGGTTTCTTACAGAGGGAATTCGGTTATGACAGGAATACAATAACACAAAAAAATATCTCAGCCAAAGTGGTTCATTGCAGCACAGAAATGGTAAAAAAGAAATAAGAAAAGCACTAGAAAACACGTAATATATCTTCTTTATCATGCCAGCTCAGAGCTACTCTTGGGTTAAAGAATTCTCCCTATGTGGACTGTTTATATATTTACAGATTACCAGATGTTTCCAGAACACATTTTTCAGATATACGGTCCAGTGCTCGAGCGTATGCTGCATATGTGGCTGACATATAAATGTATAGAGTGTAAACGGGGATGCGTGATGGCTAGTTTCATTTTAACCCCACTACACAAGCTTATCCCACTGAGCAACATCGTACTGTTTAAAACCAAGGTCAAATGTTTTACTGCATTGTAAAACATTGCAATAAGTGCACTTTTTAGAGTAATGGCTTGCTTACATCATAAGGTACTGTACAATACATACATTAGAAGTACATACAAGTTGGCCCTCACAGACCCTCCAACTCTAAATCCGCTTACTGACACCCACCTGGTGCTACTAAACACAAAGGCAGACACAGCAGGTAGACCTATAATGTGCCAACTTGTCAGTCAATGTCGGCATATTGCCGTCTCCCTGACAACATGGGCTGAGCTCGAGGCAGACTCCCGTCAGTTTATTTTTTTTCAGCTCGTGAATGTGATCAAGATGGAGATACTTTGAGAGGCACCATTAACATGATTTATAGGCGCTATTACGGTCGCTGTGGCAACCCAACTTCCATGTGCTCTACAACCGAGGAGAAAGGGGTTGGATCATAATGCTCGCTTTAGTGGACACACGCCTGCACACACAAACACATATAGAGCACACATCCACTCACATTTATAAACACACACACACACACACACGCACGCGCACACGCACACACTTGCACAATTGCGCGAGACTGACGCAAGACTCTCAGACTGAAGCAGCTTGTATAACACACTTCATTTGACACATTCATGCTGGAGCTTGAGTTGAAAGCGCTGTATTATAAGCTCTGTGCTCTAAAACAAGAGAAGTATACAACACATGCAACAGAGGCTCTTTGTGCTGTGCTTTCGTTCCGCTGTGTAAACTGGTATATACAGTAGTTAGTTATGGCGGGAACAAAACAGAGACAAATCTAATCCACCAGAAATAAAGCGTAGCAGAAGTTCAAGCAGGACACGTGTCACGTTGTTGGGTCATCAACAGATATACCAGCCGATTCTGCTTAACACGCATTGGTCGATTACCTGAGTGCGTATCATGTTAGGCTTGTGAAGTACTTCCTGCCGCTTCCACTGCTAGCCCGTTTGCTCCCTTCTCCTCCCCCTGTACCTCTTGTTCTGTGTGTCTGTGTTAGAGGTCTTCACGGTTCCTCCGAGACCCGACCTGAGTCTCCAACTTTTGAGTGTTTGACTCGGACCTGGGTCGGGTCTGACATAAATGCTATGATTCTCGGGTAAAGGCGATTTACCAACTGGACCCGATAATTAATTAATACATATGTTTACATTATTATATGTAGCTTAAAATATATAAAGAAGCATTTACAAAATGTTGAAACCGAAAAAACCCCAGCATTTCTTTGTTATAGTTTGTCGAAACAGCAGGTTCATTCATTGTTGCCGGTGAGCAAAAGGCCTACTATTGCCATAGAGGCCTACTATTGCCATACAGGCAACTTGCTTATACTCATGGAAGGGCAGGGAGCTCACAGAACTGTGAGAGCTGTGGGTGGGTGCCACAAGTCACGCAGAAAGTTTTCAGGTGAGGTGAGGGGTTGGTCACATCCTCGTGTTTAATATCAAAACAGCGATGTTTCTGTAACAGCCAAAGATAATCTTTTACAGAAAATCTACATGCTAACTCTTATTAAGCCCTAGGCCCTCTTGAAAGTGTTTTCACTTGCAAAAACATTGACTTACATTACATAAGGTTTTTTGATGTTCTGAACAAGTTACTAAGTTCATTTTGGTATTAAAATTCAAATAAACCCCGTGAGATTCCAATTCAGGTTAAATATTCCATGTGGATGACACTGCTCCTTAGTAAATGAAGCTGAAATACAGCATACACATAATTTTTTTTCATTTTCGCCTGACATAATGATATTTATATTGATGAATACTTTATTGGAATTATGCATCTGCAGCTTTTTTACACTACAGGAATACAATACAACATTATATTTGTCAAGGATTAGGACATTGTGAGTGAACATATCAAAATACTATAAAATATATGCATGTTTAGACATTTGTAAATAGACATTTGTGTGCTTAAATATGTTAGTATTTTATTAGTATATGTACTAATCTACAGTCTGAGTCCAAAGCTTCTAATATCTCTTAATGATCAGTGTCGTTCCAGCCCTTTCTCGGCAGAAAGGTGACGTACCTAGACAGTACCTAGACAGTATGAATGGCTATAAGATGCAACGTCCTCTCAAAGAATAACAGCGCAAAGGATTCCCCTCCCCCACATCGAAGGAATGAATCTAAAATGTATGACCAGAAAGGATTTCTTAAAATCATTTTCCTCATGGATTATATGTAAAAGACATTGTTGAATCGATATGAGCCCCGCTGTCTCAACTAACTCAGGTAAGGCGACAGGTAAGGCGACGTCTGCTTTTACTAATAATTATTATAATACTCGTGTCGCGATCTTTATGGTGGTTTTGCCAGACGTGAGAGCGCTCTTCTCAGAATGTGTACAATCGATATATCTGTATATTAATATGCAATATGGGTTGCCTTTTAGAAATAGTTTAATTTGGGCACTGCTTGTTAGATTATATTGATAGCCAAGATTCTTGGCAATCCAGACATGTATATTAATAGTAACTACACATATATTTGAACAAATAAGCATAACTCGACAAGTTGCGGGGGGGGGGGGGGTCACCCCCGACGGTCACGCTAGTGACAAAGAGGACATGCCAGATGGATTGTTAGTCACAAGTTCATCTTTGGAGCAGTCCATCAAAACTGTTTGAAAAGGGCAGGCACTGACAAAAAATGCTCGGCAGTTAATTAGATGAACCACCTGGTCGATTGAACCACGCTGTCGACAAACCTAAACCACGCTGCACGCCTAAACCATGCCCGTATAGCTATCAATGCAATGTTTATAAGTAATTTCAGTGGCTACTCGGATACATTCGTAATGATTTGTAAGCTTTCCTGTCTGATTCTTACGGCAAAGTTAACCTGAAGCTCGCTAGATAAGGATTGTCCCATGAGGCTAACACGTTGTAGTGGGTATCAATGAACACATTCCAACTTACTCAGTAGCTGAAGGTGGCCAAAATTCAAATCACGACCGGGGCTGATATAAAATATAATACAACATAAATATTATCACATCGGTTTGACTTTGGCATTAGATTACCAGACGAAGTTGTTACAAGGTAGTTGAGGCTTTAATATTCGCCACGCTCAACATTGTGGCTACTGAGCTTTCAATATAATTTAAATAAGGAATTATTCACTGACACTGGTCCCATGAACAGAGCTGACCTGACATAATTTCCTCCCTGCTCTCCAAAGTACGCTACAGCCATCCATCTCTCCTCCTCCCCTCCACCCCCCGACCACTTTACCTTCACTCATTATTGTCCAAATGCTCTTGTATTGGCTTGTTCCATGATGGGCGTACCTTCTGAATTAAAGATCACACACACACACACTCAACGGATGTGCTGTGCATAAATAAGAGGCCGGTTTCTGAGGCCAACATCACATGATCACTCTCTTTGTTCTCCACACAGCGCTATACAAGGGTGGTTTCCTATACTGCATGTCCCCAAAACAGAGGTAGTTTGAGACCCTTCCTGTGTCTACAGTGCATATTCATACAGATATGTAGTAGATATCATAATATTATACTGAATTATAAAATATATATAAGGCATATCTTATTAAAGATAAAACTGAAATATAAAGTAGTTTTCAATATTACAAACTTTATCTTTCATCTTTAATAAACCATAAGACATTATGCAAGCTTTCCCCCTTATTTGTAATCACTGTTAAATATCATTAGATGAGGTCATTGTATCCTATAATACAATGCATTTGGTTGTTTAAGTGAGTGATGTTTTCCTATAGAGCGAAACGGGGCCTGTTGATTGGTTCTTGTTAATGTATTCTCTGTGGCTTCGCCTTCCTGTGGCTTCCTTCATCTGTCATCTGTTTTGTCTTTCAGTCTGATTCCACTCCAGCCCACAACTTTATTTACATTTCCTCTCATTCCATCAGCAATAAAGACCTCAGCTCAAGGCAACCGCAAGGACGCGCATGCGTGTGTGTGTGCGTGTGTGTGAGACGTTTGAAGGTGTCACAGCATCCAGGGTGATTCAGCGTGTCAAGCCGTAGATGCTTATAAGCCTAAACCTGTCTCTCGCCTTCTTCTTCCAAATCTGCTCGCCGCCGTATTTTCTCGCCACATCGTTTGGTTCAATAAAATATTGTTTATTTATGTTGACAGTTATGTTCATGGTAACATAGCGCTAATTCACCATACGGTACTTAAAACATTGTTTGGGATCAATGTAATTCTACAGCAGTTTGGACATCTCAGAAAGCTAAATGCAAAACGTTAATTTGGTTTAAACGTTTTTTAGAGTGCATATGGTCATAAGGCTGGCGATGCACCCTGTCACCGTGTCCTTAACTTCATCATTCAGAGCAGACACGCACGGCTCGTTGTGTATACATGTCCCATGGCCCCTCTTCACCACGCCTTTAATCCTCTCTGTGAAACGCAGTTCTAGGTCAGTGGTTTTCTTCTCCTTTCTGAGTCATGAGCCCCAACATGTAGTGGCTGATAACTTATCCATCTCGTGCGTCTATCTTTGACACACACACAGGTACATAAATAATCATTTCAAAACAAACAAAGCACAGCGCACCTTGGTGGTATCGACCACCACACCTTGAGATCCCTAACGTTCTAGGTCATAGTCTCCCTGCAGCCATTCCCGCTTTTACAAGGAGCTGATTGAACCTGCCTCCGAAGCAGCGTTCTCCTGGCCGCACAGTGGAACTGATGCTCGCAGCTGCCAGAGGCAATTAACTCTAAATACGACTCTCTCTCACCGCCGGGGGGCCATTGGTCTCCACCGAGCCTCTCTATTATAAGGAGGCTGACATCGAGGAAGAGGTGATGGAGGATGTGTTGGGGGGAAGGGGGGCTTCATGCACCCCAGAGGGTGATGGGTAATTATATCCGTCAGATTTATGCTAGCAGTGATGCGGAACGGCGGCCGGTGGGCTGACCCTGGGTCGGCAGGGAGACGGCTGAGCTTTAGGCCGTCGAGGGTCAATGTGGGTGCGGGAGGGGGTGGCGTGAAGGGAAGGTCGGGTTATTAATTGGGGGAGCGATTCAGGGTCAGTCTCTATTGTTGGGGTGAGGGGTCAAATGTGTCAGCTGTGGCAGGATGAAGATGTAATTCACAGCAGTGCAGAGCGAGAGAGAGAGCGTAGAAAAGTTATGTAGAGATATGCAGAGGCAAATTAGACAGATTTCGAGTCCCCATATCTCTCTCGATTGACGTTTCAATTAAATCTCTATCATAAGTGTCTGGTGTATTGTTGACTTCTTATCCAGCACAGATTTCTTTTCAATCAGAAAAATTTGTATGACTTACGAAAGCTTATGAAATGTCCCCAGTTAAGCCAATGGAGGATAGAAGTGCCATAAACAGTCTCAATTTTCTCTGCTTTTGACAGCAAAAAGATATCTAGGATACCCACAGAATTTTAAATAGCACATCACTGGTCAAAACAAATACATAGGACAATCAAGAGCGATTCCCAATGGCAAAAAGAGACTATTTAAACATTTAAGCAATTCCCCAATGCTATTCTTTGTCTAGACATCGACATCTTTTCAAACGTCCATCAGGTTTCCTGTCAATGTAATGGTATCTTTCTCTGCGGCTCCCTACTCTCTTTCAACCGTTAAAGCCAGCCTGGAACATGACAGCTCTTTGAAGCGGCACTAGAGCTCTTCCCACCAACGTGCCTCTACTTTTGGAGAACACAGCTCAAAATGATGGCTCTCGGATCCTTTGCAGTCGGGATTATGATGCTGTATTTCAGGCCTGTGATGGTAACACGACTTACAATATCTATGGAATATTATTGTTACTATACTGTTCCAATCATTGCTTCGCTCTCTCTTCTCCCCTATGTCAACCCCACCCCCCTACCCCCCGCCCTCCATCTTTCTATAATGCGGCAACGTGTTTGTTTATAGGGCTGTACACAACGTCCTTGAAGACAAACATTGAAGATCTAGTGAATGCTAAGAGGTGCATGGGTGTGTCGCTGCCGCAGAGAACTATCAATCCTGGAAACAGATGGCATATCAGTAGCACAGCTTTGTCCTTGACATCTTCTCCGCACTGTATAGAGTTGACCTTTCACAGATAATAGATACAAAAGAGGGTGATATATTCGTCACTGTGCCTCGCATAGGGGAAAACATGTCCCTCCCCATATTAAATATGGTTTGCTAATTGCAACGTTTCATGTTCTTGTGGGTCTAGAGGTTTGTTAATAATTGATGGCACTATTTGACAGACAATTTTCTGGTGTAATTTTTTAATTAGGGGTTGTGTATGTAATAAACATTAAGGCTATATTTAATATCTATGTCTGCCAATGTTACGTGCTTATCCAGAGCTCAACATTTGGTTTGAAAGCACAAAGTGAGCTACGTCAATCCTCATTAATTCTCCCAGTGAATTAGAGACAAGGACGATGATAGGAAATTAATATCTGCAAGTAGACACTTAAATTATTCAACAGTAACAGGATTTGGATGAAAGATTATTACATTGTCTAGTCTCCATCTTTCTAATACAACACCACAAGGTCTTTCTCCTTCCAACACCTCCTGCTGACAGTTAATAGCTATTTAGCTTTTCTTCCTGATAGTTGTGTGGCATTACAACACCTACAATATTGAATAATTGTACATCTACTAATTGTTTGCTCAACATTCAATATATATATATATATATATATATATATATATATATATATATATAACATTCTAGTTTGTTTTATTGACTCATGGACATTTTTTTAAATGTTAATATGCAATATTCAAAGTAGTGAAAGTGTCTGGCTGAAGTGATACAGTGCAAATCCTTCCTTGGTACACCAGCCAATCCCATCTCTGTATCCATGGTAACAACAGCCAGGTCACCAGATGGTATACTGTAGAATGGAGAACACTTTTCTATAAAACGGCTGAACTCAGTTTCCTTCACAAAGCAGGGAAAAGGAGAGTCAGATTGAATAAAAGTCAACAGCGTGAAAAATCCATGAGCAGAGAGATATATATAAAAGCTTGTCCACCTCATCTGCCATTTCCTGGGGCTTTTGTAGCATTGTGGTATACCCTAAGGGGACTAGCCTAAGGGTAACGGTGTGGAATGTCAATTATCATCTTCTTTTAATGCCTAACACATTATTTATTCATGGGGGGTGGTAGATACATGACACCAATGCACAGCAACAAACAGGCCTCTTGGTCCCCACATGATTCGACGAGGAAAATGACAAAGCATAATTAATGGCAATTAGGTATAGTACGGTACAAGCTAAATTAGCTGACACAGCAACATGCAGTACAGTGTCTGGGCTGATAGTTGCTAATGTCAGGACAAGATGATATGGAGGTTTGAACTAATTTTCTATTATTTTAACATATTTTCACTTTTATAAAGCTGTTAAACATTGCAGCTTTGAGTAATAGCTGCTCTGTAGACAGACTGTAGTAAGTGTGAATATTTTGGTTTTCTAGCTTTCCCAGTGCCAGAGGACAATGGAAATGTAAGTATTTTATGAATTGTCTATTTAGGTAATGAAAACATAAGTATAAAATGAGAGGTCAAAAATGATACCAAGCAATTTAGATTTTTCTTTTTCTTTTTCAGAAGAGGAAGGATAATAACAGACTGAAACCAATGCATTCTATGTGAACCAAGATTACACCACTGGCATCCTATTTGATTCAACAGATGCTCACAGAAACAGCACCCGTTCTGAAATTGAACTTTAAATGTACATACACCAATTTCTTTTGTTAAAAGTCTTAGTGGTGATGGGTGGAGCTTTGCTCTTTGCGCAACTTTTCTTTTGAACTGTGAAATGTTAACACGCATGGCCCATTTGTGGTCAAAAAAAGATTGCTCTTTTTAAATTTTTTAAGATAACCTAAATCTCAGTATAAAAAAACAAAAACAACATAGCACTGCGTATGTGAGAAATAACCCTTTGTACTGTTTATTTTAATCACATTTACACACACATACAGCATGAGCACGTCTTTATAACATCACATTTACTCAACTATCGGAGAACTGGGTCAAGAATAACACGAAAAGGTAGCGTTCTACTTTCAATGGAGAGAGGGCAAGAGGAAACACATTTAGTGGTATTTATGTCAGTGTCTGGTAATTCCCTCAACATAACCTTGTCAGGTGTCTTCAAAGTTTTAAAAGTTGATAAAAGTGAGAAGAAACATATATTTGATGTTTGTATTGTATGAAATCATCCACTAGGTTTGTCGTTCAGACACTGCCTGTAAGCCTGTATGACTTGAGCTGTGTGCCAGGACGCACTGTTGATGTAGCCATACATCCCCTTAGCCAGTGAGCTGTGACCAATAGGAAAACACATCTGACATCCGGCCTGCTGCTTTTAAATGAAGGTTGGCACAGTAAAGTATTCATCCGCATTTTCCTTTTTAAGTGACATTTGTCTGAACAATGTCTGGAGGCAAATCTAATAAAGACCTTGGCAATACAGAATGTGTTCTTATTGGTGACATGTATTGAAACATTTCAGGTTTTTTTTGTACATCTGTTTTTAGACGCCGATACTGTAGGTTTCACAGCAGCCATGGTAACACCAAAAGAAAAAAAGTATGACCTGCTACAATAATTGTTTAATAATTAATTATCATCACTTCACAGACTTGGACTGGAAAAAGAAGCTGAATGACATGTGTCGTCTCAATACAGTTCCTGTCTTTTGTACTGAAACTCTGTTCTACAACTTAATTAAAGGCTCTCAATATTTTCCAAAGGGTCATAAAGTGCATAGGTGTTGAAGAGATTCCAAAGTGTAATGATTCAACTAAAAAAATATCAAAAACATACACATAAAAACAATATATATATATAAAATTATAATTGATGTATGCCTTTCACAGAAATAGAACAGGTAAATAATAAAACCAAGAAAAAATGAACAGACCACATCATGGGTGTTAGAGTGACAGAGTGACAGATGATTTCAAAGGAGCATACTTTTTTTTCTTCTCAAAAAACGAATATAATGTAGCTTATAATGATCCCCTTCAAAGGCTATATTATTTAGGCAGCAATGCAGCAATGAAAATGAATGTCAGGTGTGTGTATACCATTGAGTCCACAGGTGTCCACTTTGATCTTCCAAAGCATCCACCCATCTGCACTCCTCTTTAGAGATTGGAGAGAGAGGAGATGGCTAACGATATCCAGAAAAAGTAATTAATTACATGCAAACCGCCATAGAAACCTATCTACATCTGAAGAGTCATAGATGATCTAACACTCTGTCTCAAACCGGATACTTCCGTAATTGCACTTTGATGTAGTACACAATTGTGTGCGTAGTGCCCCAGAAGTTAGACCAAGTAGTGTCTCAAATCGAACACACAAGTTTTAAACTTACCGGAAATTACAAATGCAACCATTTCATGGCAAATGTTACATTGCCTGGAAAAATCCCTGCCAGCCTTGTTGCTTTTAATTTCATTTTCACAAAACTTCACAAAAACATCACACAAATAGACATATCACTAGTGTGTATAGTGACATGTTAAATGGCAAAAATAAACTAAAAAAGTAAAACACTAACAATATTTAAATATTTAAATATAATGGAATTATCACCAATAAAATAAATACATTAATATAATTATGCATTCTTCTTAAAAACTAGTCAAGTCCCTAAGCATTGCAATCCACATTTAATTAATATTTTGGAATAAAAAACTTAATTGTTTGTAATGCATTCAAGCAAGTATTGATAATGACATCTTAAGTGGTCTTTATAATAATAATAATAATTTCTTAACCCAGAACACATCAAACCATAGAACTCTATACGAGAGCACATCAAACCATAGAACTGTATAAGAGAACACATCAAACATGGCCAATGAGACGTTTTACACTCCACCAGAAACTATGACAAGAAGGTTTTTTTTTTCCAGTTAGATAATGCAGATAATGAGGTATTTTACTTTAACCCTTCATCTGAAAGATAAACCAGTCATACTGTATGAAAGCTAAACACTTGACATGAAATATAGTCTTTCTGTGAAAGATGTTTTGTCTTGCATGACTATGAATGACTAAGACTGACCGGGGTCAAATAAGGTCTCCGTTCTGCTGGAGGATGAATTTATCTTGGAGACAGAAAAGAAGTGAGGTGAGAACTCAGGTCTGGCCTGTCTAACAAGGCTGGCAGAAAGCAAACCCAACACGGCAACCAATCCACACCAAAGTACACATTCGCCACATGAATAAATGTCACCAACCTAAAGGTCACATACATATGTGATTTAAATGTTCAAAACTTCAATTTACTGTATGTATGACTTTCTTCTTTTTCTATTTTCTCTCTCTCTCTCTGAGAGGAGGAACATCTACACACAGAAACAAGTATATTGTGGAGAGAATATTTTCAGTCTCACTGCATTCATCCACTCCTGGCGAATGAGGTGGATGTTTTAAACAGATAGGTCAGATGGGTCAGCACTGTCTGAGCAGAGCATTTTGGGAGTTCTCTAAAACTCTTCCACTCTCCTCTGCAACAGCCTTTTTAGTGTGTCTTTTCTTTAATGACCAATTAGGCAGTTGTCTTGGGAAATTCTCACCCTTGTTCTGGTGATTTTGCCACTTATTTACTCCCTGTGGATATTTATTCCCATCTTAGAGTTGTATAAATGCATTTAAATACATTCAGATACTGTAACCAATACTTATGTTACTGTAAAAAACATATATTATTTTTGATAGCAATGTAACTGTATATTGTTTACCTCAATAACTAATAACACATTCACTTTCACAAGTAGCTTCTTTGATCACTATGTGGACAGTGACACATCTTTCTAGTCTATTATGTTTTGAAAACCAACCTATAAAATTATATTTCTAACACATTAAGGTAAAGAAGTCTCATAAAAAAATGGCATGTGGCTTTGATAAAACTTTAAAACTTCCATACAAATAAATAGTCTGTTTCCTCATTCTAACACAAATATCGTCATATCTCACATACATTATGAGTCATAAAGGTAGCCAGCTACCCACGAGAATGTGAATACAGAAATGTGTGGAGAACTATGCAAAACAATATCTATAATAGTACAATGCATTGAAATGGAGCTAGAATCATACAGTACACTGAATGAAATGTGTACCTGATGCCAGATGCAGTCTTCAACTGAATACTGAATCACTGCTTGTCGTGGGGTGCAGAAGTTATGCTGGAAAAAAGATCAAACCCTAAACAAACATTTAGAGGCACTGAATCAAATTATCTTCTGACTGCCATAGCAGTTATGGGAACTGGGAAACTTTGTTTAAAAAATGCAAAAGCATGCAATTCTCTAACAGCCATACAGGCCTATACCTTTTAAACAGAGCTGAATCTGAATTAATTTTATATGGGAAAGCCTTCTTTCTCCTCAGAAGCACAAAATCACAATTTTCCTAGAAGATATTTGAAGATAGACTATTTATTTTATTTGATGGTGCTTTTGTAATTTATTGTTAAAGGTTAAGGGAAATGCCTCTTTTTTAACCAATCGTATGCATTTGTGGGGACTGAGTCCTTACCCCAAGTGAAGGTAACTTAAGTACCTCGGGGTCTTGTTCGCTAGTGAGGGGACTATGGAGCGAGAGATTGGCCGGAGAATCGGAGCAGCGGGAGCGGTATTGCAATCACTTTACCGCAC
>JAODUK010000032.1:0-14128 GCA_027564635.1 Typhlichthys eigenmanni | reverse complement strand
GTAGCGATGTGTACAGGGAACACGATCAGAAAGTCCATAAAGTTCAAAGTTACTATCGAATTTAGTTATCTCAAACTTTTCACGGCTAAACTTGAAACAAACAAACAAACCGCAAAATGATAACACAATGTCTTAACTTTCCTCCCTCTTTCTTTCTCTGGTGCGCTCCTTCTTTTCCTATCCTTCTGTCCCTCACCTGTATCTCTCTTCCTCCTCCCCCCGTCACTCATGACGAAGGTCATTCGGCAGTAACAAAACATCTCATTAGTCATCAATACGTCTCATGCTTTTAAAGGCAAACAAATACATAAATATAAAGGATATACTAAAGCAACGAGCCAACACCATGGAACATGAGAGAAACACAAAACCTAACATTATTATACATTATTACATTACACTTACGTACATGTGATTTATAGAAGTTTTTATTTTTATATAAAACAATTTCAAACAAACTTTTTTCACTTTGTTATTATGGGGTATTGTGTGTTGAATTTTGAGAGAAATTATTTTAATAAATTTTGGAATAAGGCATAACATAACAAAATGTGGAAAAAGTGAAGCGTTGTGAATACTTTCCGGATGCATTGTATACATCTTTTCTTGAATTTCTGCTGGCAAGCAGAACATTGATAATAAAAACGAACACACTTGCCTCCTTGTTCAATGTCGGAGTCTGTGAGGTGTGTGAGGGAGAAGCTGGCTATGCTGGCAGGAGAGATGGAAAAGCGTGAGTAGTTAGAGGAGCCCGTCCAGCTGGGCTCCGCCATGCGTCCTATAGTGCGGGGAGGAGAGAAAAAGTGCGACGCTGCAGAGGAGGACATGGACTTGGACCCCGCCAGGTCCTTAGCTGCCTTGGACATGAAGGATGGCTCCGAGGAGGAGAAATCATCGTCCCACTCAAAGCCACCGCCTGAAAGGATTGATTGAACCATTGATTGAAGTATCATCATTAGTGCCAAACTGGCTTATGAGTCATGCGTGAATCATACATTAATCAAGTTATAATTAAACTTCATGCATTATCATGCAACGCCACAATATAAATGGCTACAACGGGATCCCACCTCTCATCTTCGATTAAATTAATTAAATTAATGTTGAAAATGCTAAAGTATAATTAAAGTTTTAACTAATAAATATAATTTCAAGAAACAAAGCATGTCTCAAAGCATTTATTGGATGAGTCGATTTATTAGGTTTTGAGACAGAAAAAAAAAGCCAACATTTGCAAAGAGTTGTCAGGTTACCTTCTTCATCTGTGGAGCTTTCGGAGTTGGTGACCCTGTTGAGGTAACTGGCAGTAGGCACTGGGCTGCTGAACTCTGACACATGGCTGTTGGAACCTGATGAGTGGTCTCCCAGTTCCTTAGTAGGAGTCTCCTGAAACAGCAGAACATTGCATTTCCAGTTAGCAAAATAATTAACCATAAAAGCAAATTTAAACTTACACTTGCTAAAAGAAAATCCATTATCTAAAACAGTACTATACCTGGTCAAAAAGGTAGACTGTGACATCATCAAAGAAGGACACCGCTCTCTTGGAGTTGTCCGTATCGCTACCCTCAGGTGACAAGGAGGACTTCGATGCGATGCAGAGCGCGGCAGGCTTCAACAAGCTCTTGAGGTTCTTCGAGCTGCAGTCATCCGAAATAATGAGGGGCACTGGGTGAATGGTGTCGTCCTCACTTTCTGAGCTTGAGTCATGCGGTCTGTACGCACGCATGTCGTCATCTGAGTCGTCGCTGTTTTCGTTCTCCTCATCTGCATCCATGCCATCCTCCTGTCCGGCCAGGTCCGGGACCTCTCGCCGGCCCAGGTAACGACCCTCCATGTCCGGCTCTCTTATTTTGGGACTGTCACTGGCGTAGGTCCTGGTTAGCTTAGCGTGAATCATGTTGTCTGGCAGAAGCTTTGCTGAGGTAGCGGAGGAAGGATGAGGTGTGGTTTCCAGGTTAGTAGGAGATCTTGAATCTGACAAAATGTTCAATTTGTTGGACTTTTCATGGAAGTTGTCACCCGATTCTCTCACCTCCTCCACATTGTTCTCAACGGTGGAAAACCTGGGTAAACCTGAAAAAATTATTTCGGCCCGAGAAACATGTGATCCCCAGACATCAGCGTGTACATTGGCAGCTACACCCGATGTCTGCTGAGGAAAAGTGGAAATGAAATCGCCTTCCAAAGTAACTTCAGCTGTAGAACTTCCTGAGGCCCCATTGACCTCAATGGTTGCGTTTCTCAGTCCCTCGACTCCAACAGCGCCTTCTGGGTTAATTTCTTCTGACTTCTTCTCTGGTTCGGATTCATTGTCTGAGAAGTACGCAGAGTCTCTGTAGTTGCATCCCAAAAATGGTTCCTCAACAGGAGCTATGGGCTCTGCCTGCTGGCCTTCAGCAGATTCCACACTGTGGTCCTCTAGTGCACCCTCTACTTCAGAGATGACTATCTCTGGTGGAACCAAAGCCCCTGCTACTGAGGGCTCTTCGGCTCTTTCTTCAGCAGTGCCCCTGCCGTTTTCCACATGTGAATTATCTCTGACAATGGGCTGCGAGTTCCACTCTGGAGATTCTAAGTTCTCCGTCTCATACCCGCTGTCTGCTATTTTGTATGGCGGTTGGAGTTTATGTGTGGCTACTGTAGTGTAAAGCTCTTCTACCTGTCCTTCTAGCCTATGGATATCAAGGGAGTCTAAGGAATCTGGTGTTTCAGCTGAATTAACAGTTGGAAGAGTGTTGGAGACACTATCTTCCAGTAAACTGTCCTGGCTGATCTGGTCGAGTGAACGCCCAGAGACCAGCAGAGAAGACCTGATGGAAGGGCCACCAGTATCAACCATGAAGGTTTCTTCTTGGTCAAACAAGGCCGTTTCCAGTTCTGCCTCTGGATCGTCAATTAGTTCACTCCACGGATCATCATTTGTCAGGCCTTCGCTGTGGCCATTGTCTGGAGGCGATACTTGGGCTTTTAAGTCTAAATGTTCTTTCATTCCTATGGTTTGAACGTCACAATTTGAGGTTCCAAGGTCATCTTCTAAGCTAAGAAGTTTGGCATCTGTGCACAAAGAGTCAGTAGTGGCATCTCTAGATAGTCCAAGTTGACTATCATTTAGATTAGTGGGAAACTCAAAGTTCTGTGAAGTAGAACCAAAAGCAGAATCCGTCACTGTATCAGAGGAATGGAGCAGACTAAAATCTTCAGTGGAAAAATCACTTTTAACTGGCAGCTGTTTGCTTACATTATCTTCTGTGACTACTATAATGGAAGGCACCAGTGCTTCATTTGTTGTGGCCAGAGTCTCACAGAAATCCTCTATGGTTGGACTTGACACATTATCCTGGCGTGGAGAAACGTGACTTGCTACAGGTTTTATGTAGGTTTCTGCCACGTTTAAGCAGTCTAATGTTTCAAGGTTGTCCCATGAACTCATTTTGAAACTTTCTTCAGGCGCGTGGGCAAGGCCAGGTGAAAGGAAACTGTGTAGGCTATTTTTTTGCCCTGAAAAACTACTGTAGTCTTTCATCAAGTCCTGTTCTTTGAGGAACACGGAGCTGGCGGCTACTAGTTCTGTGTTGATAAGCCTCATGTCCACATTCTCACACTCTGTAGATGAAGTCTCTGGGTGAGAGGCTAGACAATCCCCTAATAAAGAAGCCTTTACAATTGTATCTGCATCTACCTCCTCAGCTTCTATAAGTCTTCCTTCATGGAAACGATTTGTATTGCATTCTGGAAGCTCCATGAAGCTCTTTCTCCAGGAAAGGGAATCCTCTTGTTTGGTCTCGCCCTCAGTAAAGATGTTTGTATGGTAAGGACTGTCATTCTCAAGAGACGACCAAATGTGGCTGTCTGGCAGGAAGGAGTCCTTTGAGTCAATACTTTGGTGGAAGAAATCTGCATCAGTGCTCGACTCATCCAGATGGACATCTTGTAGAACAATAAAATCCTGTTTGCCTGTATTGGAGTCCACATCTAGGCTCCTGTCCCCATTTGCCCCTCCGTTGTTCTCCCTTTGACCTTCTAGCTGAATGTAATACTCGTTTTCATTAGAATGCTTCTGTGCATCAAACACTGGCAAGATCCCAGGAATGCGTGAATGGTTTATGCTGCTTTCACGGTTCCTGTCCCTGGCTCCGTTATCTGGAAAATGTGCCTGAATGTCTTCAGTCGAAACGGGGAAAAACATGCTGTGATAGTTCAGTGTCGTGTCCATCCCAGACATCCTGTGGTTTCCGTCATAGTGGTCCTGCTTGGCCGCCTCCCACACATACTCAAAGCTAAGGCCTTTGCTGGTCTCAGTGACGGTCAGCACTTCGTCGATCTCGTGCCGCAGGGCGTCGTCGGCAAACTGATCTAAGATTGGGAAAGACGAGTGGCTTATGGTGGTCTGCCTCGTCGTAGGATTAGGTTTGAGAGAATCCCAGCGTTGCTCAAAGTCCTCCTCTGTGTCTTTCTGGCCCTGCATGCGCAAGTAGGTGAGCAGCCGGTGAACTTCCTCTGCCGTGGCGCGCTTGTCTGATGACAACCAGCAGAACTGTAGCACCTCATACCTGCAGTTAAAGGGGGAGAGATTGCTAGGTCAGAAATCAGTGGTGTATTACCTACAATCATATTAGGGTCTTAATAACTAATTTATAGAACATGAAATAAATAAAGCATTCCCATGTACATTGCATTTTAAAAATAAAATGATTTATATTGATTATTGTGCACCCACCCCTTAATTCTGGGCTTCCTAATAGACAAGATGTGTGTGCCAAAGTTGCACACAATCTTATCGTGTTCAATACATGTTTATAGTGACAACCTTACATTTCCATTTACATTTGCACAAAAGGTTTTAACGTAGTGCTGTGATATAATCAGTCTATTATAATTTATTAGAAGGGAATAGAACATTAAAGGCTTTTTTCAATAAAAACATGTTTTCACTCTTCTTCAGACTGGCTTCAGCAAAAGTTGAACTGGCTCCGCTTGGTAACAGGTTCGTCCAATCACCTTCGTTGTACAGTGAGGGAACAACATGTGCAGCTCTTTCTTGGCCATGGTGGAGAGTTTGAAATCTGGTTGACTGATTAATTGCGTCTGTGGACAGGTGTCTTTTAAACAGATACCAAACTGAGATTAGGAGCATTAGAGATTAAGAGTGTGCTGCTAATCTCAGCTCGTTACCTAAATTAAAAGACACCTGGGAGACAAATATTTTTGATTGATAGGAGTTTAATATTTATTTCACTCATTAAGATGCAAATCAATTTATAACATTTCTGACATGTTTTTCTGGACTTTTTTGTTGTTATTCTGTCTGTCGTTGTTCAAATAAACCTACCATTAAAATGATAGACTGATCATTTCATTGTCAGTGGGCAAACGTACAAAATCAGCAGGGGATCAAATCATTTTTTTCCTCAATGTATTTTTTTGAAAGTGCCTGCCCTTTTTTAAACTGTTTCAATGGACTGCTCCACAGATGGTTCTGTGTAAACAAATCAGTTGGCACGTCAAATGACTAAACTTCTAGTGCATCATTAACATATTCTCACCATCTGTCTGAATATGGGAGGTCCAGCTGTGGTTTGTAGAGTTTGATTTGCTGCTCCCTGATAACATGATTGAGGACCTCCCGGTCTGACAGATGAGGGTAGGGTTGAGCTGCATTCTCAAAGAGCTCCCACAATGTAACCCCCAAGGCCCTGAAAACAAGAGAAAGGGAGAGATATTCACGTGACTGTTCTGAAATTGACTTATGACTCATCATTTGAAAAAAAAAAAAACAAGTGGCAAACAGGTGCCAAGCATAAATATTCTTCTAACGAAAGGTGAGTTGCAACATAAGGCATACTTTTAATAACGCAACGCATCCTTCTCTACGGGTAAATATACCAATATAACTTGAGCTAATGCATGGAAGCTTGTGATTTATGACTGGGGAATATTTGGGCACTGAGCCCAACATGAGAGCACCAGGGGCAAGGTAGTGCCATTTATTTGTTCACTCCCTGAAATGTACAACCTCAACAACAAAGCTGTTTTTAGTGCGGCTTACTACCCAGCTATTCCATCAGTGGCAGAGGGGAGAAAACGGGCTGTCCATGTGGAGTAGCATGACCGACATGAGAGTGGCCTGTTGCCTACCAAACGTTGCCAGGCTTGGTCTGGTCCACGGTGACCACTCCCCCGTGGCGTTCCCCCACCAGCTCGGGAGCCAACCAGCGCAGCGGCGCGAACTCATCGTCCTCGGTGATGATGTAGTCATCCTGTATGGACAGAAGAAGAAGACCTCAGTCCAACATGGAGGGCTACAACCTGTGAATCCTCCTGCCGTGGTTACAAATGCTCCAGTCGCACATCCATGTATTAGGCAACATGAACTGGGATATAATCATGACAACTGCACCCTTAGTTCTGTCTCATGCTAATACACATACTACTACTACAACAGAAGTATTCAAATTTAAATTACCTAATTTCACGGAATTAAAAAGCGTGACAGGCAAATGGAGAGCTTAGCCTTTTTTGAGGAATGCCAGGCATGCTTTCGGAACGTGGTTCAAATTACAGTTTTGCACACTTCCTCCCCCTTCTGGATTATGCAGAAGGTCAAAGGACAACGTCCGCATGACTCATGCTGGATAACATTTATGTTGCGCTGCTAACTCATCAAGTTTTTTATGCTAGAGATCAAGAGCTAAGACTCTACAAGCATTCTGGAAAGGCTTTAAATGTACATATACTTACTTTGTATCTGTAGGGACCAATGCCATAATCTCCCACTTTAATCGTTAGATCTGCAGTCAGATAGCAGTTCCTCAGGGCCAAATCACTAAAAACAGAAATGAAATACAAGATAAAACACTGAAATATAGCTGCGTGTTAACAAAAGTATGTTGCCAGAGCAAACCAATACCTGACAGATCATGTTTCCTGTGTATAAATCCCTGCTTAGTGTAAACAGCTTCAGTTCTATATGTAAACCCCAGGACAGCGTGCTCAGTTTACTTTGCTGAATGAGTATTTTCACATTTAGGCCCTTAGCCATTATGTCTTTCCTCAATCAACATGTGGAGAAGGCACAAGAAGGCATACCTCCCCTAAACAGCCTGAGCAATTTATAATATCCTCAACTGGAAATTCATTGTACATTACCGCATCCCTATTCTAATGTCGCTATCTTATAGCGATTACGATCCTAAAGGCAGCATCATCCCAGACAGGAGACAGGTCACAGAGGGAAACACGTACAGGTGCTGACTAGGTGTTGGCAGTTGCTTCTGCTCTCCCCCTAGCAACAAAATCACTGATGCTGGAGCTATTCCCAACTCACTCACACTCACAGCAGCAGGATATTGCTGGCAGGGAGAAACTCTGGCGTTGCAGACTGCGCGCGTGACGGCCAGCAGAGGGCGCTAAGATGGGCCCTGAGAACTGAGCACACATGGTAGATAATTCAGACCAGCGCGGCTCTTGGGAGGGAGGGAGTGGGCGGGCTCTCCCGTCCCCTCCGAGGCATTCCCTGTGCACAAGAGCGTGCGTCTCTCTTACCCGCCCCAATGCCCAAACTCTGCTGACACTAGCAGTCTTGCTTACAGTCACTGTCAGGCCCACTGAAACCCATGCAAGACAAATGGGCAGATATATCGTAGCTCTTTTGGTCACCGGTCCTGCGCCAGCGCACAGTGATTCTCACTGAGAAACGGGGCCAACCTGTTAACCCTACAAGGCGCATATAGGAGGTGGCGGCTGCTGCTACGCCACGGGAGCACGAATAGCATTTAGTACATTTTGTGCTGTCCGTTTGACATGTCCGTCTCAAGACCTCCTCTGGTGATCAAAGACACATGGAAATGACCGGAGACTTTGAGTATGTTGAGCAATGCTGCATATAGGTCACCTTTTAATACATAGATTATGGATACAGAGAACACACTTAAATGTGCTCCTACACATACCCTCAGAGACACCGAATAGTGCAGTGTGTGGGAGTTAATATTGATATATATTGAAGCTGATGAATTAAAGGTTTAACGAATACTCATTACCGTTACAGCTATAGTTAGAAAAGTCCGCTTAGTGCATTTCGATGAAGGGCATAGCTGGAGTCTCCATCGATGCCTCCCCTGAGAAATAGCGCCGCAGAAATATTTTTACGATGTCCGTTTTCTGCATCGAGCAACAGATGGAGCTTGTAGTGCTCCATTGGAGTTGTAACATGGATATAAAAATAAAAAATATTAAAAGATTACTCCCAATGAGAGCCTATCCTTTTACATGCAAACAGCAGAATCATCATATCTCTCTGGCAGGTGACAGCTGACACAGCGGCAATGCATTAGAGCTGTGTAATTGGAACCCAGCGGGCTTATTCTGAGCACGCAGCACAGAGCCGAGAGTCGTTTGCTATCCCCAAGCCCTGGCGTTCCCAACAAGCCTGCTGCGCCGCAGGCTGCTAGCAGAGAAGACACCCAGTGCTAGCATGACACGGAGCTTCGCCCTGCCACACACACACACACACACACACACACACACCACTCCACTTTTTTGGAGAACACTTACTCAAGAGGCTGGTTGGACAGTAACGACAACAGGCAATGCCAACAGAAAACAGAGGCCTAGGCCTACGGACACGTTTGTGACCGTTAAAGTGCCACCTACTGTAAAAACACTACGACATAAAAGCTGAATATGAAGTACTTTCCAATTAATAAAACTATCTCAGTTGTCTCAAATGGTGAGAAAGGGGTCATGAAGAGAACGTCATTCCAACTCTATAGTCCCTATGTTCGTTTTAATGCCACTGTCAACTTAACAGGGAGGAGAACAGAGCCTATTTAGCCTGCTATAACAGTGCGTTGCAGTGTTGTGCTACCTGTGCAGGAAGTTGTGTTTGTGGAGGTGAGTGACAGCGGCAGCGATCTCACAGGCCATCCTCTGCAGCTGCAGCAATTCAGCATTTCTCAGCAGTCGATCCTGCTGAGACAGGTAGCCCCGCACATCCCCCTGCAAAACACACACACACCTGATTATTTGCTCGTTACAAACACCCAGTACCTATTATCAGACTGTTTACATATTACATTCATGGATATCTGCTGTTCATTATTTAATAATGTTGGTAGCAATAAATAGATAAAATGTTTATGCTGATTATATGCACAGCTACATTAAGAGTTGCAGACTGCTTTTTATAAAGTCAAATAACATCATTGCAATTTAAATGCAGAAAATAGTCAAATGAGTAAAACTCCTCTTCCAAATACTGTAACTTTGCAAGGAAATCTTACCAAAAGGATTATTACTAGAAGTACTTGGGTTTCATAATATATTTAATCAGTTGCAATTAAACCCCATAAAGGTGGGTTTTTGGGGATCTCATCGCCGAGTGTGAAGCGGCTAGGATGATATTAGTACCGCAAAATCTGAGGCCATGGTTCTCAGAAAACCGATGGAGTGCCTACTCCGGGTAGGGAATGAGTCCTTGCCCCAAGTGAAGGAGTTTAAGTACATCAGGGTATTTTACCTCAGGGTCTTTGGCCGGAGAATCTGAGCAGCGGGAGCGATATTGCAATCACTTTACCACACCGTTGTGACGAAAAGAGAGCTGAGACGGAAGGCAACGTTCTCGATCTACCGGGCAATTTTCGTTCGTACCTTCACCTATGGTCATGAAGGGTGGGTCATGACCGAAAGAACAAGATCACGGGTACAAGCGGACAAAATGGGTTTTCTCAGAAGGGTGGCTGGCTTCTCCCTTAGAGATAGGGTGAGAAGCTCAGCTATCCGTGAGGAACTCTGAGTAGAGCCGCTGCTCCATTGCGTCGACAGGAGCCAGATGAGGTGGTATGGGCATCTAGTAAGGATGCCCTCTGGGCGCCTCCCTTGGGAGGTGTTCCAGGCTGCTGCCCCCACGACCTGACTCCGGATAAGCGGGAGGATGATGGATGGAAGTTGGGTTTTTACATTTAAAATGTGTTTCTTTTGCAGCAGGAAAAATACTTATTTCTGGTACATTCTTATCTGCCCATTTGTGCACACTGAAGCATGCTGGAAACTACCATGGAGCACTTAGGTTCAATTCTAAAGCCCTCACACATCAATGTACCTTCTATATGAGAGTTGGTTGGCCATAATCTCTGCAAAGGTCACACCATTTTTAGGTTTTTATTTTTATGCCTTGTGACTCCTATCTTATCTTTGCAACTACATGTTACGTCACTACATAGTACGTCAAATGAAAATGATGACCTGTGACCTCGTAACTGTGTTTTAATGAGCTTCAGCTTGGAACAGGCTTCAAGGTTGTTTAAAATTTCAAGATATAGTACCAGTACCAGCTTTTTAAGACAAGCTAAAATAAAGAAATAAAGATAGGTATGTCAATGTTTTAACACATACTTTAATATAAGCTATCTATGCTTTATTTTTTATGTATTGTGTTTTATAATTTATGTCTAATTTGGTATGCTTCAGTTTTGGCCAGATCTCTCTTGGAATTATTGTTTTTATTTAAAGTAGACTAGCCTGTAACATACAGGACAAATAAAAATAAAAATAATCAGCACCATTGAGTAACAAAAGTGTAGTGTGCAAAACCTGCCACTGTGTGGCAGTAGAAGCTCCCAGTTGAAACCCCACAGGCTACTGTGGACAGGAGGATAGGACCAAATAAGGCTACAGCTGTTTACTAGACCCTTTGATGATGTCACTGTGATTTATAAATAAGAAAGCCCTGGTGCAGCAAGTGTAATAGAACGATGTCTGTTAGGTCAGCTTTCGTGACCCACGATGTCCCATAAAGTATAAACCATTTCATTATTTTGTACAAATGTGTAAGAGAAAAATGTATCTGGATGATTATAATGCTTTATATTATTCTGACTTAACGGACAAAAACACACACAGTTACATCCACACATTATAAAAATAAATATAAAATAGGGGCCCCATCAGTGCTTCTTAGAAGCTACACAGAGAAAGCCAGAGGATAGATGTGAGTGGGAAAGGCATTTGACGTGTCAGACAGTCTTTGTGGTTAGACTGGCTCCGGGGGGAATGGCATATTGCTTAACAACAAGAGTCTCCGCTGTGCGTCTATTGAACCTCTAAAGGCAGGCTGGGGAATTTGTGCGGACGCCGCTGGTTACCGTCAACCAATCAAGGCTCACCAGGCCAAACAAGGCCAGAAAAATTAACAAAATAGTGTGAGCGTTTAATCTCTCTCTCAGAGCACTGATGGCTCATCATTATACCCTTTGCCCCTGCCACATGATTATAGTCATTTGGCTCCTGCTGTTGATTTCTTCCAGCACACATTTGAACTCCCTAGTGTGTGAGCGCAGGGACAGGTACACCGTGTTCATCACATTCACTGAGCAAACTCCCACATAATTTGGTGCAGTTGCATCCCCAGAGGCATGTGCTAGTAAAAACACACACACGGTCAAATAATGAGGCTCTTTGTATCAGGCCCTGTGACACTAGGACATCGAGCGTGCGTTTGCCCATGTGGAGGAAAAGCTGTACTCGCAGTGTATTTACAATGGGCTGAGGTACCCCCCCACCCCATTCCCAAAAAACTGGGCAGCTACAAGGTTTAAGCAATGACTTACGCAAGCAGCTACACTGCTTGCTTTCCCTGCGGCCCACAAGCATACATAAACACATAGCTCGAAGAAGGGCCCTTCAGAGAAGAGCTATATTGAATGTACAGTACGGTATGGTAAGCGATATACAATATGCACTTGCTGTCTTTAACTACTGTGTGATATTTCCACGGCAGCTGGCTTGGCTCTGAGGTTTTTGTGCGCGTGTGTTAGTGGGGGTGAAGGGGGTCCAAGGTTAATCAACAAGCTGAGTTAGTGAAAGGCCAAAACAATTAAGGCTAGTGTGTAACTGAACAAACGAGCACATAAAAATAGTGATTGCATTTAGAGGGCCATCTATATTCAAGCACTACTGCAGAGCCACATTTTGAGGGAAGTGTTGGTCTATGCTGTACATACGACATACATTTTGACTGAGGTTTCCAAGCCATTGCTTGCGGCTGCGCACGATTATAGTTTTTAATAAATAACTGATAACTGCTCAGTGTTATCTGCTTAAATGTGATACCATATGATTTGGTCAATCACCGTGAAAGCAAGAGTGCACAAAAATGCAGCATGCTAGAAGTTATAGAATAGCGCTCTGTGCATTTATTGGTTTGTCTGGTTCATTAGAAGATTGATGATTGTTGACGAGTCCTGTATTCAATGAAAATGCGACATGTGTTGGGCCTTCCTAAATAAAGCCTGCATAGTTCACAGGCTTGTATACATTGCCCCTATACATGCATACTTAGAACTGACTTACCAACTGTCCTTGTCAAATCACATCTCATGTATTATGCTTACACCTAACTAGCACAAGCAGAGTTCTGCATATGCACATAAAGCAAAGGTTATCCCCCCCCCCCCCACCCCAAAAAATAAAGAGGAGAGGAGATTCAATAGCCAAGAAAGAAAACATTAGGTAAAGTATGCTCAACATACTCATAGTTACATGGCCCTCAGAACAACCACCGCCCTGACAGCAGCCCTTAAAAGATCTATTTTAATGAATGCCATCAAACCAAGACGGGAACGGCTGCATGAATAGACTGCGACTTTAAATACCATGATGAATCCATCGTGATAAAAAGTCCAACAATTCCTGCAGAGCCAACAGTCGGTACTGTCAGTCACACCATGGTCTGGCATCCAGTGACCCCCACGGCTCCAGTTGCATGCTGTATTTTGGTGTCGAAAATTCAGTGAGCCAGGGTTACTCTGCACGAGTGATGAGGGACAGGAAAAAAAAAAAAAACTAATTCAGTCACAATATACCGGATTTGGGGAGGGGGGGGGGTCACCTTGTTTGCTATGCCAAGAGAGGGATCGTGTTTTGTGTATGGAGGTGTTAATGACTAGCAGGTCATGTTTATAGTTTTACTGTGATTACATTCACATCCGTCAACATCAATATTACGATTTGCCTCCAAAAACTGGGCAGGACTATCACTTGTTAAAAGACAAGTTCCGTTCCGGTGGAAAATATTCATAACAAATAGGAGAGAAAACAGGCAGCCTGTGAAAAACGGCCCGCAGATCCCTCGTCGGTATTCCTCAGACACTAACGGGCTAATTAATGGAGACATTGTTCATTCATTAACACATTAAACACATACCGCTGCTCTTCCATACAATGTCTTACAACGCCCTAGTCATTCACTACAACTGTCAGAGACACCTGCTGGCAAGTAGCAAAACAGCTCTACAATGCCAGGACATCTGCCCGGCGCTGGACAGCTGGCGATACCCCACACACACACACACACACACACACACACACACACACACACAGCGGGTTACGCAATTGCTGGCAAGGTGACCACAACTGAACAATGACACCTGCTACCAGGATGCTGAGGTGGGAAGTGACATCCTTGGCAGTCCCCACCCCAGCCCCTCTCTAGCGTCTGCTGGGCTAGGGTTACCTGAATGCCAGGCCAGGTGCTTGGTCCCTCTGCCAGCTAATGAAATGGGGGCTTAGCAGCTCGCCGGGAGCAGGGCCTGGGGTGGATGGGGGCGCCTGATGCTACAGGCACAGAGCCATGGTCACTGACATGTCTGCCAGTGAGGGTTCCACAGCCACCGTGGGAGGGTGTATGTTTGGGGGAGGGGTCTGATAAACGGTACTTCTTCCAATAGTGGAAATGGGGATCTCTGTCTGCGTCACACGATTACCGGTAAATTAAAAGTCCTCCCGTGCTACCGGGCCATGACGTGGACATGGTGTGACCACCAGACCAGCTCTCTCTGGCTTATAGCACGTTAGTAGGTGTGTTGTGCTGTGACTAGCCCTCTCTGGCTTATAGCACGTTAGCAGGTGTGTTGTGCTGTGACTAGTCCTCTCTGGCTTATAGCACATGTTAGCAGGTGTGTTGTGCTGTGACCAGCCCTCTCTGGCTTATAGCACGTTAGCAGGTGTGTTGTGCTGTGACCAGCCCTCTCTGGCTTATAGCACATGTTAGCAGGTGTGTTGTGCTGTGACTAGCCCTCTCTGGCTTATAGCACGTTAGCAGGTGTGTTGTGCTGTGACTAGTCCTCTC
>JAODUK010000031.1:0-14130 GCA_027564635.1 Typhlichthys eigenmanni | reverse complement strand
ATAAAAAAATAATATTTTTATTTTAACAGACAAATGACTGGTAAACACATAACCCAACAGAGGATGATGCTTAAACATTAAAAGCAGGGTTGGTCATTCTCGAGAACGCTTGCTAACTTCGAGGTCAAATCAAAACAAACTCCCTCAGAAGCTCTGCCACACACATTGAAACGCATTGCGAAGCCATGGGCATTGTTTTCGTCAGGGGTGTTCGCCACTTTATTTATGCTCCTATTTACGGAGCCAGGGCTGTTTTGAAAATACCAGAGTATTTCTTCTGCACGCATAGAGAATGATAAGCTAGCGAAATGCGAGGAGATATGGTAAATTGACAAAAAGTGTATTAGCTTACAATAGCTGACTATACCTTCAAGGGCATATGAAAACATTCTGAAGCCCTGCTGTTTCCACATTGTCTGAGTTTTTGTCAAGTCAAGTCACAGGAAAACCGGCTGCATCCAAAAACAAACAAAATAGAAATACTCATTCACCAGCGGTAAACCATTTGGCAAACAAAAGCAATGTAGGAGTGCGGCGAATAAGGAGAGGGGAGGGGGCTCACCTACAGCATTCTCAGTTAGGGATCCGGAGGGGAAGGGGGCAGGTCAGTGGGTTTTTTTTTTTGGGGGGGGGGGTTAGAACTCATTGAAATCCTAGCCCGTCTATACAGAGATGCAGGTGCGCAGGGAAGCCATACACAATCCAGCACAGGACAAGGCTACACAGGGACGAGAGCAGCATGGCTACCAGCCATCTGAAAAGGACACATCCAACAAGAGCAGACAGAAACAAACACAAATGAGAGGAAATCATAACAGGAAGAGGAACGTAAACAAAAAAAAGCGCTACTAGCAGCACAGACAGCCGTTACAATGTTATGCTTTTTTTCCATATTAGGACTGGGTCAGTTTAAATGTTGCCGTTAGATTTGCAGTGAATAAACTTGCCATGCATGTGTTCCGAAAATAGAAACAAATAAATCAAACTGAAAACATATGCAGGACTGAATCAGTCAACCAGGCAACGGGAAACGCAATCATCAGTAAACCCAGCCCAGCATTCACAATGCGCTCCATATGAATATGAACCAATCAAATGCAGGCACGTCCACACACGAGCATGTGTCTACAGTGAGCGTTTCATGCTTGTTAAACCTGCAGGCTGAGGAGGCAGATCAAAGATACATACAAGCCTTGTGCTTATCTCTTGCCCAGTTCAGCATGCACGTGAGCACACTGCTCAGTAAAACAAACACTGGGGACAAATGGCAGAGTTCAGATGGGAGTTACAAGTCTGAGTTGCTTGCAACCCGGCTGCTGCTTAGAGAACGCTACCAAGATGACCTTGCTCACACGGTGAGAGGTGATGGGGTCTGCTTGCCAAGCTACCTCTAAGACATGCATTTTCTTTACGTGGATATAGCAGATTATGTGATCAGCATCTACAGGGAGGAGTAACGTGAATAACTATTCTGAAAATAAATAAACACATCTGTTGTATATGGAAAAGTGCACACATCCCTCCCCAGTCCTTCCAGTAGAAATCGAGGCATATCAAACCACCGTGCTTTTCAAGTCAGATAAAAGCGAGGGCTTCCAACAGCGGTAAGATTGCACAGATGTACAGCAAATGTTTACCCTGTCAATATGTTCCTTCCAGGTCAGCAGTGCCTCGGCCAGCCAAGAACTAAAAACAACCCATTCAACTAGTTGAGCTTTTGTCACGAAGCCACAATCAGTTGAACAATTAACAGTGCGCCAAGGCAAGGCGCTCTGGTAATTCAGAACACCTTGGTCTTCTCCAAAACATTAAAAAGCAGAGCAAACTCAATAAGCATCCATGAGTGCCAGATAAAAAAATAAACGTAAAAAAATATATTTTGAAAAAGGGCGTGTAAACTCATGTCATACATTAACTGCACCACAGTAAGCCATACTATTTGCTGGCCTTGCAAGTCAGTTGTACTGAAAGAGCATGTCAGTCAAAAGGTGATGTGCACTTACCTCCACCATACAAAACCTCACAGCCTGTCTGTTTTTTTTCCCCCACTGCCCCTCACTGCTATCTTTTGAACGGCAGGCAACAGGCCGGCCACGCCATGCCCATGAGGCTGCAGCAGTACACTAGCGCTTGCCTGGCACAGAACAACACAAGCCACAGCCATAAGCCTGGAGAGCCCACCAGGCAGACGTTGGACACAGCAGGGAATGGACACGTCAACCCTTCATGAGCCAATGTGGACACCCAGCCTGACTGGATTTATACAAAGGATATAGCTGGGTTTTACCTCTTAAGGAAGCTAACATCTGATTCGATGGGAACCCAAAACCTCTTTTTTTGTTTTATGAACATTTCAAGAGAATTTGTGCCGTTGAATATCTACACTAAATAAAATGACTGCTCTCAATAAGGAGCTGGTATCAACAAACACAAGAGTAATTTATGTCAACAAACTCGTAACCGTCGCCCTTGACCTATAAGGTTATTCCCTTTACACTTATCGATCGATATATATCGAGCTGATTACACTGTTTTGGAAATATGGAAAATAAAAAAAAGTAATAATAATATAAAAGACAAGCTGCCAAATGTGCATCTAGAGTAGGGGTCAAACAGACATTATGAATAGACAGACTGGACAAGTAAATCCTAATGAACAGAAAATAACAACTGACACCGTTTGAAACATATCTGTTAGACACAGGACCAATAAAAAGATGAGATTGCTTATTTCAAAAGATAAAACTATTACATGAATAAATAAAAGAGCTGTGACACACGGACAGCAGCTGCAGCCTGCTATAGTACTTACGATAGTGAACCTGTGGATGATCTGGCCTGCCTCTTGCTTTTCAGAGCTCGTAGCTTGTCACCTTGTGTCAGACCATTCCTCTCCTCTTCGTCGTTATACTGAGGGGTGGTGTGTGTGTGTGTGTGAGTGTGGGGTGGGGGGTGGGGGGGGGAGAGGCAAAGTGCACAGAGGGTAAGGTGAATAGAGGGAGCGTTGTGTGCAACTTTTCCTATTTCTTTGCAACCTCTATATTTACAAGAAAGAAAAAGTGATTATTTTCAATACATCAGGTCAACACCTGCATATGGTCACCTCAGTTTGTTTGGAGACAGAAACAAAAAACAGACAATCCAACATTTCGTCCCCGAGGGCGGGGTTGGAGGAATTTTAAGGAGGTTGAGGGATCAAGCGGTGTGCGAGTGAAACTAAATGCACACTTTCAAGTGAGGGAGGGGTTGGTTGTATTCTCAGGTGAGGGAGGGGCTGCTTGTGTCCTTGTGTTTGAAACCAAAAGGGTGTCGTTTCTCTAATGTCACCTTTAACGTTCAAAAAAAGACACCCTACCTGTGTAAAACCATATGGGAACAGGGTGATTAGATTAAAACTCACAAGTTCCATTTCTTTCTTGAAAGTCCTGTTCTTGTTGCTTCCATTGATGGTGATGTCATCCACCCCAGAGAGGATCCTAGTAACGGCCACCTTGCCGTTCTCGTGTTCGTTTATCATCTTTTCCCGAAACACGTCACCCTCCGTCCACAAACTGCTCTGTTTGCTGCAAGGCACAATTACATTTGTACGCTGTACCACAACAATTTAGTTTACTGCTCAATGTCAGGAGACTAATGTTAATTGTATAATGCTTAGTTTGTGTTAAAACATTTGGTAATATATACAGCATATACACACACACACACACACACACAGCAAAGACCTACTCCTCAACAAAGTTCTGCTGAGGTCCAATGACTGATCCCGGTCGACAGATGCGTATCCAAGCGATGGCCTCCGCGGCTGTCAGGCGGTAATGTTTCATCATGTAACAGCCAATCAGAGTGCCAGTTCTCCCCAAACCAGCTGAAATACATAGGGTTTTGGCTAAAACGCATCACACAAGAGCCAAACCTTAAACTTAAATTGTTAGCTACATCTGATTACGTCAGAATTAGCTTCCAAAACAACTGATTATTTGGTGTGCGATCGAGGAATGTGCCTTTAAAGCGCTTGACGGATTTACATTCCAGAGTGCTGGCTGGCTGTTACCTTTGCAGTGGACAGCAATGGCCCCTTCTGCATTCTCACAGATGTTGAGGAACTTTCGGACAATACCATCAGTGGGTGCACTGCCGTCCACAAAGAACAGGTCATGGTGCTCAAAGCCAGAGTCTGTGAACCTCCTGGCATCGTACATCTTCTTGTTGAGGCGGATTATAGTGGTGACGTTGTGTTTCCGGAAGTACGGGAAGTAAGCTTCAGGAGCATGAAGAGGGTACCCTGGATGAAAACACAAATACACCATGAGTATGAGAAGGTGTGCTCAAAATAAATGTTAAATTAAACGTCAATTTCACTTACCATTCTCCATTTTACTTTTTGGATGAGGCCCACTGAAGGCAAGGAATTTCCCGGGAATAATCCAATTGAAGTCTCCATTTTCTGCCCTCTGCAATAAACAAATTGAATCAATAATTATTTAAAAAGAACCTCAGACATACCAGGTAGGAAATTATGTGCAATTTTACCTCATAATGTTCATATTCATCTGCATCAAAATTGGAGAAATCAAGCCAGCCAAACTGCAAAGCCTGTGAGAGAACACAAACGTGTTTTAATATTATGATTCATTGACGCACATACACAAATATCAATAATACACTAAAATATACCTTTTGGATGGCACGTAAACAATCTAAGATATTCAGATTGTACATACAGGTTCCAAATGAAGCATCTCTGAAAATGATTAAAAAAAAATATGTGAAAATTATTTACAATAAAAAGTATATGTATGTAAACATAGTTACACGAAAGTAAGGACATTTGTGTTTGGTAGAATATTTCTATGTTACAATGCTTCTTGGCAATACATCTTATACCATTGGAAAGCCTGATTATTTCCCTTTTAAATGGTGCCACATTTGTAAGGAACATGCATTTGTGGGATGAGCAGCAGAGCTGAGCATGTGGGTTGCACCCATTAAAAATGTGCCAAATCTTCTCTGACAATACAAACAGCTTTTCTTTGCTGTTGACTCTTGTTTGGTGTCGTTTGGTGGATTGGGTGATTTAAGTCTGAAGAAACAAGACAAATTGTATTAATTTAACAAAACAGGAGCGTCAGTAGCGTGTGGAAGAACCATACACAGCCACAACAGCCTGGCACCTCCTCCTCATGCTGGCCATTCTTCAACCATCATTTGTTGCAAGTCAGCCAATGTGGTTGTGTTGGTCACTCTGACACAAACAGCATGCCCAAGCTGATCCCACAAGTGTTCCTTACATTTTGTGTGTAGTTTAAATATAAAATGTTTTTTTATCGCTATATTTATTTATTGAGTTATTTTCTTGCAATTTATATAATTTGTGACCTGAAGAAAAGAATGTCAGGGCAATATTACTCTGGAATGTCCTGCCCTTTACAATTAAGGATGCTTCCTGTAATATTTAAAGATCTATTTGTACACTGCCAAGCGTAGCATACCTTCTCTGGAAATCAGCATCTTTCCACTTAGCTTCTTAACTCTAGTTTTAATGTCAGGAAACTGACCTGTTTTTGTGCTGTGTCCCCTCCCCTTATTTCTCCTGTGTATGGGAATGCTGAAGGTAACACATTACCTTCATTCTAGAAGTGTTAACACAGGTGTGGCAAATATCTCATTCGTTTTTAACAATATTGCCCAATTCATACCCACTGCATGGCCGACTGTCCTTAAATATAACTTTTAAGCCTTGTTCCAAGGGTTTTCCCAATTTTATAGATTCATATCCAGTTGGAGATTAAGGTTAGGTGTTGTGGCTAATTTATGTGTTAAAAAATAATAATGTGATGTTTTTTGAAACACCGTTAAGAAGGGCTACAGTATATACATTAACTCAACGTGGCTCGACCTCTGTACTGTATATTTGACAACCTAGATAAGAGCTTTAGCTGAACATACTTATTGCGTGTGCTTACCTGAATGGAAGATACGTAGAGTTCCTTGAGACCAACAGACTGTATGCCTCCTCCGGCGTCATGTGAAGATGCATTACCTTTGAAGTAAAATAAGTAATATGTAATGCATGGAATGTAATATGAGGTATATTTTCTTTCACAGCAAGCCATCGTTGTGCTATGTGTTATAACTATACTTACAGCATATGACCCAATGAGATAGGCAGCATTCGCTTGCTTCTTCTTGTCACCACAGGTATAAAATATTATCTTCTTCCTTGAAAGTGTGATTGACTGTGGTGACAAATGGAAAAGCACAAAAGTAACACATTTAAACAGACTTTACATCTCTGTACTAAAGTGGAATTAAGAGATGTGTGATAGTTTACCTTAAATTTCTTTGCGAGCTTACAGCAGAAGCGATAAAACATAGCCAGATTAAGGGGGCCAAAGTCTGCATAGAAGCTGAGACAATGAGAAAAATAGAGCATTTTAGTAAATTAGTCTGACCCAACACACTTAAATATTTTATTTTTGCTTTGTTGTTGTTGTTGTTGTTGATTTGCATATCTGCCAGACTGGTTTGGCACATTTTCATATTATGTAAAGTAGTGGTTCTTAATGTCCAAATCTTAAAGGCAGTTTTTTATCTACCTACGTGGATATATAATGCAAATTATTGATAAATAGTTGTATAATAACATGTTATGAAACTGTAATTGCCTATAACACAGTGAGTGTGCTCAGTGGTATTAAAGATCAATCACAAATATGTGATACATTTTAACACCCCTCAAATATCAATGCTATACTTTAGTGATGATGGGTTCTTGACATCAGAAGTCTTAAATCTACACTCTGGGACAGGTATTTCTCACCGATTGATCACCAAATATGGTTTTGAGATCTACTTACTTCTCATATGCTAGTTCCTCATCAATGCAGAAATAATGTCTTTCCATTGTGCTTTTAATCTTCTGCTGCAGTATGGCAAAATATAGTTGATCTGGGGAGGGGAAAAAATATTAATGAGGTAATCGATTGTGATTTCATGCAGGCGCATGTTCTAGCTCTTCAAAACGATTTGTCTTCATTCACACTTACTTACCCTTCATGATTTCAACACTCCTAGATAAAATATCGTCCGCTGTCATCTTGGGTGAAGTTTTAAACATTGCGGTCAGCAATAGGCTACTTATGATCAGTTTCCTTTATGTAGACGACTGCATAATTAACCAAATCGAGTATTAATTTATGAGTACATCCACATAGCTTCTGATGGCGAGTTGCTAAAAAGCCGTATTCTACGTAAATAAAACATGAACTGCAATTAATCGACTTCACTTTGCTGCGATTAAAAAGTTACTACACTGCCCGAAGAGGGAACGGATACGCACTCTGCTAAAAATGAACTCCATTAGACCCACTCTATGCACCATGTCACTTATCCGTGCTCTACCATTGGCTATTAGAAATCCAGGGCGCATGGTAATTGCACGACATGTCTGTCAATCAACAGTAATCCACACTAGACATTTAAAGTTCACATACGCGACATATGATAGGCTATAGAAGCAGTTGCTAGGACAGTTGCTTAACCAATACAATTCGTAATCCATACTTCGACGAACCGCCCACCACTGTGGAAAGCACATAAGAATAAACATGGACAATTAAAAAGCATTTGCTGTTATTTGGAAGCATGATATATTTGTCAGTTAAGCTAAACGTTTGTTTTAGCCTCGTTGTACACCAACGTGTAGCCTACGCACAGTCTGCTAGTCGGCAAACATCCTGAGCAATATGAATCATGTAGCCCAGTTATGCTCAATGTAGGCTTAACGTTTGTTTTCTTTTGCTGACATTTTGACTAAACCGACGCAAAATCCACTGCATTGACAAAAATGACATAATGGTGTTGCTATTGTGTGTCAAATAGTAGGCTACAATCGAAGTTATTAGGCCTACGTTGTTTTTACGTATGAAGCCTATTATTTGCATGAAAAACGCATGCTGCAATATCAACGGTGTCTGTTAGTTTTGGGTTCACTGGGTTCGTCTTGCAGCCTCCCGCCTTACCTGTTATCCCAATGTAAATATCAGACTTAGGCTCCGCCTCTGAGCAGTGAGCCGAACATCGCTTTTTCCTCGACTCAGGTCGCCTCCTCTCGCTCTTGCGCTTCATTTTAGCTTCAAGCGTTCATAACGCGCATTGTTGAATAGCTCCGACAGATCACTGATTTGCAGTGCGATTTGCTTCCGTCGCTTTGTGTTTTTCTGGCATTCGCCACTGCTGTTGTGCGTGTCATCCGAAGCACAGTTGCTTGGTCCAGCCTCTATTCGTGGTGACGTCTATATGAGCAGGGCAAGTTTCTGTTTTTTTCTTTTCTCCTGCATGTGACGTATCAAGCGTAGTTCGAGTAGATACCCAGTAGGCTAGGCCCACCACCCTTTTATGTTTTTTCTGCATATGACATGTTAATAATAATCCATCCACAAGCACCGGACATATTTTTTAGATTGGACATAATCAGGACATAATACCCAATTCCATAAATTGATAATTTATTAAATCACTGCCTTACAATTAATCAGTTGTTAATCTATTTTATTTACGTTGTAGCCTACATACATGTTCAATCAGAGCCTTATGTATAGATATTTTGGCAAATATGCAAGGCAATGCTGTACAGTACTTGAAATATGTGTCCTCCAAGTTATATAAAAATAATATTTACATACTTTGCCTCTGACTGGCAATTTCTCAAAATAACATACAATTGATGAGCAAAGTCTCCGTTTGGGTGACAACTAGCTGCTGACATGGAATTCAGGCCATCACTTAACTAAACATCAAATATCTTTGGCTCATCACTGAAGTCTAGTGTTTGTTGAGCTCCAGCAAGCTGCAGGAGCCTGTTAATGGGCATGTGGTCCAAACGGTTCAAATCTAAATGGAAGAAATGGACTTCAGAGCCTAGAGAGAGGCAGAATATAAAGAAAGAAAAAAGAGAGAAGAAAAGAGAGATAAGGAGATGGCATATATTCTTGTCCTCTAAATTCTTGTTTGTGCAATCCATTCAGAAGAAATACAAAATACTGAAGCAGATGGGATGTTTAGAGAGAGAGAGAGAGAGAGAGAGAGAGAGAGAGAGAGAGACTAACCTGGCCCAGCTATGAGGGCCCCACCTTGCTGAAGTAGGTCTCCCTGGAAATCAAAAACCGGGCTTTTCATGGCTCTCCACATGCTCTTCATATGGCCCACTAACATGCCTGACTTCACATGGGGACAGGGGTGGGCTACAAGCGCGCGCGCGCGCACACACACACACACACACACACACACACACACACACACACACACACACACCAATTTCTGGATATCATAAATAAATAAAAATTGGAAGAATAATAAAATAGGAAATTGCATTACCTAAGTCTGTGAATATCTCTTCTCTTTTCATACCAAGCTTTTTGTATATATGCCTCTCTGGGTCCACATATATTTCATAGGGATATCCTGTCAATGAGCAGAATGCCTGCATACAAATGAGAAAGTGAGAGGGGTTCACATGCATAAAGCTAACTTAAACTTAGTCTAGATATGCATTCATTGTTGTTCAATACTGTCTTACACAATCCTTGATTTGTTTCATAATTTTTTTATAATCTGGTCTGGTTGGAAAAACACATTCTAAATTTACAGTCGATTCATAAATCATAAATACCTCAATATGATTATGGGCAGACTGTCCGATTACAACCAGTCTAATTCCAGCATCCTGGAAAAAAGTAGCCTATTAAATACAGACTACATTTTCACCTCAAATGTATTGCAGTGTATAGTCTGTTTTCAATGTCAAATAAGGAACGTTGCATAAATATAATGAAAAACTTCAATGATGTCCTCCAATTTAAATGATCAGAGATTACCTCACCTTTAGTACTTTTCTTGGTATTTTGCTTAAATCGTCAACATATTCTTTGCAGCTGTAGCACAAGAAATTCTGTAAAAACAAAATAAAATATAAATGTATTGAACTTTAATAAAGTCATTCCATTTCCAATCAATTTTAAGATGGCAAGATCTCCATCTGCAGCTAGACTGAATGCCAAAAAGCAAGATGCGTTTGCCAGCCTACTTATGAAGACTTCTAGGTGCAACTAGAAGTTTAGCATCATTCAAACAAGCACCTTATAAAAGACGGTAGCCTATTTTGTATGGCAAGACTGGCACATGCAATTGTATGTGCCAGTCTTGCCGTACAAAATGTACTCCTACCCGAACGAAAATAACGATTGACTTCCTGTCTTGAAACAGTTGCTTAAATGGAATAGAAATTCCATTCCGGTCGTAAATTAAACAATCTTCTACGTCTGCAACACGAACATTGATAGGTTCTCTTTTAAATTCCGAAATTTCACTCGTTATTTGTCTTGTTATTGGCAGAACTTTCGCCATTTTCCAACGCTTGCCTTTTCCCAGTGCTATTTTGGGAGTTGGCTCTGGAAAATGGAATGAATTCACGCCCATAGGCATATGGGTATTTGAATCGGTTTGCATCCATGCGTTGCTCAAGAAACGCGAAGTAATAATCTAATAATGAAATTGTTAAATATTGTTAGTACGTCTATTTTCCCACAACAAATCCAGTGGGTTCCATTTAAATGACTGCACACATTATCATTTAGAAACGTTTCCTTATTTGTAGACTTACATAGAAGTAGGCTAATTGTCTAGTGTTTTGTGGACTGGGTGAGATTCAACAGCATGTTCAATTCGATAGGATACAGTTTTTAACAATACAGCACATAAAATATATTTAAACACAATTAACTTTCAACTTTCTAGGTAGGCTAATATTTTACCATGTGACGTAGGTTATACTGTTTGTAAATTGCTTATAGACTGGCAACAGCTAGGGCCTACTGGTGCATGTACAGTAGAGCTGATTAAGCCTGTGGAAGTGAGTTTTTTGAGAGCAGGCTAATTTGCTAGTTTCTTTATAGTAAGAACAACAGTAAACATTAAACATCACTGGCATGGCTGGCGTGAGCCTGCTGTCTGCCAAGATTCAAGGCAGCCAAGACATTTTTCCAAGACATTATTTATTTTCATTGTAACTGGCATGCATGATCGGGCAGCCTGTCACCTCAGTAGTGTGTTGAGCTCCTGCTGGACAGTGAGAGAACGGCCACAACACATCACAGACCATTTGTCTTATTTTCTGAAGATAATACACTAAGAAAACAAAACATACGCCATTTGTGTTGGTTTGGTGGATTACACGCTTTGTGATTAAAATAATCCAAGATATGATAAAAGTTAGGCTATAAGAGCACAGATAAAATATTGGAATGTGCGGCATTTATGATTTTGCAAAGGAAAACATGGATTGTAAATGCCACACCATTGTTTACGTGGCCTCTTATCAGGGTTAAAGTTCGGCTATATATCTTTCTGCCACTAGATGTCACACTAAGCACCCTAGTATCTCAGACGGTATTCTTGGAGAGCCATGCATGCTAAGGGCAGAAGAGGAGACTACTCAGTCCAGAATAAATGCTCTGTGGGCCACACAGTCATGCACTACGTGTGCCACTGACCTGGATATGAAAACAAAGTTGAGCTCAGCTTACAGCACACACAGAGGGAGTATAATGTAATATCTGCTCAATTACTCTGATATATATGTACATAGAAAATAGAAAATAAGTGTTTGCTGCTATTCTAATGTTTAAAATATCACATATTACTTTAAATCAAATGTTTGAGTTGCAGTTTGTGATGTCAGATGTCTAAACCAATCATAAAGAAGTTGTTCTGTCAGTTGTCCTGCCCAACAAAAGTGTACATTATGTGATAGTTATATGCATTTCCTTATGGTAGGCTACACACAAGGTATACAAATAATATAAATATGAATAGTGTGAACTTAAAAAAAACATCACCTACATGCACGCTGCTGCAATGTCAGACTTTCGTGAGTTTATGACTCACGAGAGAGAGAGCTAATGTGTATAAATAATAATAAATGTGTTTAAAATTTGAAAGCTATTTAATAATCAATGTGCTAAATATATGATTAAATATCGTTTTGATTTTATTTTATCACAGTGGCTACAGTGTAATATTATCAAATGAAATTAAAACTATGATGAAAAAAACAGTTTTCACAAGATATTGTCTTTTCACTGCTTGCCAGCATTGTAGTTTGCAGTGATTGCACATTTATGTAATAAGAACATCGTTCACATCCTGGTAATATAATAGTTCATATGCCAATTGCCCCAATGGCACCATAATAGTGGCTATAGGCTAGCCACTAATAGGCTAGGTAGACGTATTTACAGACCCTTCATTTTATCAGTCACTGAACATCTATTCACTAATAGGCCTATACTACGTCCATCGCATTTAGTTCCTTTCACATTATAATTCTGCAGCCGATTTAATAAGACTACTCAAAATATTTATCCCAGAACATAAAAATGTAGAGACTGAGAGAGATAGGCTATAACATTCGTGGTTGCGCGCCTCCTGGGCTGGCCTGACCCCAACGTGGTCCACGACTGACAAGCGGCCGCACCAATGATGAAACACAAATGGCCTCGTCGGCTTCCTTTCTCTCCCCTCTTGTTGCGGAAGTGCATTACTCAGGAGCTGCCACTGTTTTGATAATAAACCTGTTCAGCTGCATGCTTTTTGTGTTCACATCTATCTTTTTGGGACTTGTCAGCGTACCTCTTTACTTTATAGTTTGGTGATGCACGTTTGGATTATGCGAGCGCACTTTAGAATGGGGAGCACCGTGTGAACTGGTGAGAAGCTCTGAGCCTTCATGATGGGGATGCAATGTCTGACTGCTACTAGCATTATAGTGAGCTAGGCAGCTAACTCGAAAAGCTTACAAGGTAACACAACAAACGAAGAGAATAATGTATTGTTTTGCAACGCTAGATGAGCGTCTAAATATTAGTGCAAGTGCATGGTAACTATTTACTATTGCAATAATGCGAACGGATAGCCTAATGCGTTTTCATTTGCTATAACACATTCAGTCTTGTTCCCTGAACTGCATACAGCAATGCCCTGACATATTATAAACTGTTATTTACAACGTAGGTAAAGCAATTAAAACCCTGAAAACAAAATAAGGTATATTTCCACGGGACGTATAGTTTAAGAAACCATGTTTAAGAATAGGCCTATGACACACAGAAGTCGAAGGGTTAGGGAAGAAGTTGGTCGATTTTGGTCGAGCACAACCTGAACACATCACAAACTGATGAATATAATGCCACTGTTTATTCTTCATGTTAGGATATGTCTGATAATAAGGTGTTGTACTTGTGCATGACATGTGAAGATCAATAATATCATAGTGGAAAATATTATGTTTACCTTTATTTGTAAAATGATTACTTAAAATCTTCAATATTAGATCCATGAAACACAAAATAATAATATTACATTGTAGTTGATTAATTATAACATTTCAATGGATTATACCTGTTTTCCATGTTAATATTAGTGCATATTATTACACGTGGATAATGTAAAGTAGAAAACATTCTTCTTGGTGTGGAAATTAAAATGTGTGTCCAAAGATGTCAAGTCATAGGTAAGCTACTCAGTAAATTAATTTTTCTACAGAGAATACACACTTTGAGCGTCAATATCTTTTTAAGTAAACGAACAGAGCAAAACTATTTGCATAGTAGTCTATTCTTCATCTCACTGAAAAAAATAAGTTACGTGGCTTATTTTTCAGTTAGCATACTTCACAGCCAGTCTTTACCGTATCGCGACAGTCATGTTGTCTCTGTTTGGATGACTCTCAGTTGGCGACGCAGGGTGTAGATTATCCTACTGGTAGCGACAGTTCTATTACACATGGCTGGAATATTAAAAGATTTGGGCAGTTAAGTTAAAATAAACTCAGCAAAAAAAGAACCGTCCTCTGACTTTCAACTGTTTTTACTTTCAGTAAACTTAATGTGTGTAAATATTTGTATGAACACTTAAAGAGCCAACACCATAAGACATAAACTAGAAATATTTCACAGACATGTGACTAACAGAAATAGAATAATGTGTCCCTGAATGAAGGGAGGGTCAAAATCAAAAGTACCAGTCAGTATCTGGTGTGGCCACCAGCTGCATGAAGTACTGCAGTGCATCTCC
>JAODUK010000030.1:0-14132 GCA_027564635.1 Typhlichthys eigenmanni | reverse complement strand
ACTTGATCAATTAGTAGCTTCGCTACTGAAAAGCTATTTGATTCAGAAAACAGCGCCGCTACCGCCACGCTACTCATGAATGTAGTTTAACTAGTAGAGTCGCTACAAGTAGCGACGCTACTGCCCAACACTGCATATAATTACGTCACTTTAAAGTGGCTGGATTTTGAGGAGAAGGCCTGTTTATAGCACTCCTGTTACTAGGCCTCTGTGATACACAGAGACACTGGGACTTGAACCCAGAACCATATGGTTGGGGTGCTGACCCAGACCTCTAAATAATCATGTTCCCAACATTGAACAACACACTCTCTCACTCCCTCGATTTGTACTTGTCACTTTGCACAAATCACTAATGATTCAATTGTAGAATAAGGGGATACCCCAGGAGTTCCTAGCCTTTAGTTAATAACACCAGGGACATTACAATACCCATAGTATTCCCCGTGGGAAGAATACAATAGTTGATTATAAGCAAGTTCAATTCAACAAAACAGTTAGTTTTCTTTCAGAATGAACAGCATTCAGTTGCTGGAACCCTCTGCCAATGCTCAATGGTACTACGCCCCTGGTGGACTCACTGGGTTAGATAAAGGTTTAGATGGGTTAGACGATCAGCACTTTCACACTGTAAGCAGGATGAGATCAACATCAACCAAATAAATAATGACTGCAGTAGGCAGTCAGACTCAAACGCAAAGTGCCGTTTATCGTGACACTTTTTACTTTTATAGTCCAGGAGCAACATGACGTCCCCACGCTCGAGTTAACTCCACCCAGAAAATCGCCGGACAGACAGAAAGTGAAATTTAATATAGGGAATATGTTGCGATTCAATTGGAAGTTGATTTTCATAGTTTGTATGTGTTTATATTAAGCCTCTACATCCTTTAATGACATGCTAAGACTAAAATGACTGATTTCCCTTGACTATCCCTTTAACCCCTTATCGATTTGCTATTTTATAATCTGTATAAATGGTTTTTAAAAAAATCCACCCAAAATAGGCTCAGAAAAGATTTTAATGGAATTATGCATAGTCTACCACAGATTTTTGTAGGGTCGTAAAAATCGAGGCGCGAGATTCAAATCTTACAACACATGACTCACAAGCCAACATATTTAATTTTTGGTAAAGCTTGTGGGCCACAAATAAATATGCCATGGGCCGCAAATGGGCCTCGGGACGTAGTTTAGACACCCCTGGTCTAATAGATAATATATTATCACTGCCTGTACTGAAATGAAATTGATTTGATGCAGGCTGTGTGTTCATCTGTCCTGGTCTTGGCACAGTGCATTTGCATGGATTAAAAGGCCTCACAGTGTACTGAGACTGGCTGGAATTAGCCCGTTTCTGACAGGTGTTGTGCTTTGTTGTTCTGTGTGTGTGTGTGTGTGTGTGCGTGTGTGTGTGTGTGTGTGTGTGTGTGGAGGGAGGTGGGGCTATCTATCACTCTCTGAACGAGCGACTCATAAACCCATCAGCTGCTGATGATGATAGAGTAAAGATGAAAGAGTGTTTAGATCTATGTGTCTATCTGTGTGTGTTCTCCCGCCCTTCACTTTGCTGACAAATGGCTCTTCTTTGTGCTTTAAGCTTTTCTGTCAAATGTAACAGGACAGTAATGTTGCCTTACTTTCACATGCCACAAGGATCCCTGCAGTGTGGAGCATGTTCTGCTGACTTCCCCAAAGTGGTTCGCACACCTAACAGGCTACTTACTGCCTCTAGCACTGACATGCTAAGTGGCAGGCTGTGTGTCAGCGGACCTCTGTCTTTGTGTGACCTTTTAATGACATTGAAACAGTAGCCCCAATAAAACTAGCAGTTTGATGTTTGATGTTTGATGAGTCTACAGTACACAGCATTTCTGCTGTTCTATTTTTGTTTCTCTTTGGTTGTCACTTTAATTTATTTTTGTCTGGTTGCATTTCATGTCAACTGAATAACAAGGAAGGACTCAATTCAGTTGTAAATACCACATGTCATTCACCAAGCACTGTTTGACAATTCTTCTCATCTCACAAAGTGAATATTTAGAACAAGGCATTGCCTGCGGCTGTAATGTATATTTGAACACCCAGTGTAACACCCCATTTATTCTGTGAGGCTTCCAAATCTCGCTCAGAAGCAGGAGCATAAGCTTGCCTGGCTGGTAGCAGTTACCTACAGTGTCCACTGTGTCAACAACATGGATCCCTTAAACCCTGTGTGGCCTTGACGCTGAGGGTGTCACCTGTGTTCAGCAGGCCACCCAGATCTGGGAAGTGACGCCATCAAAACAGTGTCGTGGATTCGTTGTGGTGTCATGACTGCACATGCTACAGACTGTGATGTCCTCTGCGGCAGTTGACAAGACCGTGTCAAGTCCTCTGTAGGCCTGTCATGAGGTGACAGTTGTTACTCAAGGCAACACATACATATGCATAATCTACATTATTTTGCTGTGATTATCAGCCATTGCATTTCTCACTGCCAATGTAACTAAACTGACACCAACATAATGGGGAAAAGATCAGATCACTATTGTGCAACTACCAGCTAATCAATATTTGGATAGCTAATAACCCCCAAATCACTGAGATCTATAATTGCTCTTTGCCCTAAATCAATATACTGCATCTGGGACATTCAATTGATTGATGTAGATTTTTTGTAACTAAAAAGCTAGAAACACATTTTGGTGATAATAACTTTAAAGTGAAGGCACTCTCTTTGTGCCAGCTGTTTCCATTGCTACAGTTTTTAGCTGGTGGTGGTGCTGGTGTGACAACACTAACATGTGACCAGGTCAGACCACACTGGGTCTATCTATCACCGGGTGTGGCCCCAGGCCCCCGGTGATAGATAGACCCAGCTGACCGACTATATACAGTAGTGGAACCTGATCCACTGTGTGTGTGTGTGTGTGTGTGTGTGTGCACAGCCTATATCATACTATATCACAGATTCATTGAATTGTATTATTAGACTTGCAGGCCACTAATATCTGAATATTCTATTAAGTGTATGTAAAACAACCAAACAAAAAAACAATACTTTCCAACATGTTGAAAATCCAATTGTTCAGTAATTTTAAGAAGAAATCTTTTAGACTGCAAACATATACAATTATTTAAACATGCCTGGCTTTACTAATGTGTGAACATCATTTTGTACAGTATTTTACAGCAGGTTTATGTTCCAAATGAACTACTAATCTACTACTAAAACAAATGACATCACTAACAAGCAAGCTCATTAGCTGGAGGCCATACAGTTGACATGAAACACGACATTTACAATTACATGTCCTCATGTAGCAGGCATTTATATCCAAAGTGATGAATATACAATGAGCACATTTGTTCATAGTAGAGTTGAAACGGACAGTTATCAATCAATGGCAGTCCTCCCTGACCCTCCATGTTGTGGAGGACACATATACACACACATGACTTGGTCCAGCAGCACATATAGCAAACAGCAGGTGTGTGAGCAGGGTCGTGCTGGCCACACAGTGCTTGCTACCAGCTGGCTGCATGCGCATATCTCCAGCTGACCTATACGCAGTCCAGCAAAGGCATGTATGTATGTCTCTGTCCCTGCCAGGCCCGTACATGGGTGCATTCACACCCCGCCTCCTTCATCCAACACACACACACATGAGCGTGCACACACATTATATGCAATACATGCACAGAGCATATACCTAATTTTCCTTTATTATATGAATATGACATTGTTGGAACTACAACACAGGAGAGGTCTGCACAGTATAAACAATATACATCCTACCATATGGGCATTACTAAGGTGGCTATGGTCAGATGAGAGTATTTTATACATACTTTTTTAAATAAATAATTAAATAATAGAAATAATCCTTAACATTTTTCTGGGTAGATATGTAAAACAGAAGATAGGTATTCTGTATGGAATGCCTTGACAATTTGAGTTCTATTCAGGAAGGTTCTTATAGTCATCATGGGACATTTATAGATCCTTATATAAAAATATTTTAAAAGGTGTGCTGTCAGTCGATTTAAAAATGTAATCGCAATTAATCGCTCTCTTTACATGCTAAATTGCAATTAATAAATTGCATATTACCTGTTCAAAATCGAACCAACATTTTTTCTTCCAAGTGATACTTTTACAACAAAATACGATAGCTTTATGTTAATCTTTGTTTTCCATAAAGCTGGCATATCTTGTTAAAAAAGCAAAATAATAGATATGTGGTTATAATTATATCTTACAGGCAACACCACACAATACCAATAAAGGTTGTCATGACCAGGCAGGGACAACATTCATTTTAAACTTGAAACATGTTTGAAACAACAACACGGGCATGTTGATTTATTTGAGGCCATTCATATAAGGCCTGTATAAGCATGGGGTTGGTGTGCTGAGCTAAGCAGAGGTCAAAGGTCAGCAGGATAGTGTATGTTCAGTCTGAGATATATGTCTCAGGAGGGGAGGGGTCTTATGACTGGGTTGTCAGCTGCTGCATACAGTGAGGCTCAATTGCATTGTCTCCCCAGACACACACACACACACGCGCACACGCACACACACACACACACCCTCCCCCCAGTAAAACAGCACCACTGTTTCTCCAGCCAAGAAAATACATGCTAGTCTAGCTAAATGCTATGGGAGCAGAGCAGCTGGTGTGTGTGTGTGTGTGTGTGTGTGTGGGCTTCATCTACTCAGCTGCTTGCCCCACTCCCACCCAGTACCCCCCAACACCTCCCCCCATCAGCTGAGAGCAGCAGGAGAGACAGCTGGGTTGTGCTGCTTTTGGCAATGGTGTGCGTGTGTGTGTGTGTGTGGGGGGGGGGGGGGGGGGGGGGGGGTGATTGTGGCGATGGGGGCTGTGAACCAAACAGCAATGACATCACTGCTGGGGAAACCCACTCTTTTATTGGACACACACACACACGCACACGCGCACACACACACACACACACAAACACACAGAGCACATGCTTCTGAATTGATTGTCCATATATATCGTTTGGAATTCGTTATCTCCACAGATATACATGTTCTTATTATTTGTACAGTGAGGATTTCATTTAATATCATTTTGACCTAAATGTAGCTGCTGTTGTACATACATTCTCATACCATGTTTATACTGAACATTTCTTATAAACATTCTCTAATATCTGCCTGGTCAGGAGAGATTGTAATCCAGTGGGCGTGTGAATATGACATATATTAATATGCCATTCAGATATATGGAGAATGTCACATTTTTGCTGAATATTTTATTTGGGCAAATGTATGTTTTTATCAATGTTCAAATAGAAAAACTGTTTTATACCTTTTGATAATTCATAATGTCTTAATGTCACATGTAATGTCTATGTCACATGTAATCTACAGTGTATAGGGAACGTTTTTGAATATTGTCATAGCAACCTGGCCATGGGACCAGCTGATGGAAACAGCTACGCAGACAAGAGGAAGACATGAGGAGGTGTGGGTGGGTGTTGTGGGGGATGGGAAGCCTAAATGACAGAAGAGGAGGTGGGGGCAGAGTTCTTTTGTCCTTATAGAGTCCACCCATGATATTTGGGTATTTCCTGAACAACTTCTAGTTTGACTGATTCCCTATAAGCATTAGTTGTACCATTATTCCATATTATTATTTTTATATTAATTTGCATTTTACATGAAAGTAATTCAATTTGGACAATTGGTTTCAGACTGACTGTAACGCCTATTCAATGTGTATAATATTGTTAACAAACAAGACAGAAAACCGTGTGTGTGTGTGTGTGTGTGTGTGTGTGTGTGTGTGTGTGTCAGGGGTGGGGGGATTCATCACCATCTGTCATGGAAATAAAGCTCAATCCATTTTTCTCCAGCTACTGTTTCAGCTAAGTGGCCAAAGTCCATCTGCTCTGAACAGGAATGATTGCCACTGACCATTGATCCATTATTGATTCCTTGAATTGTTTAATGATAACCAAGGTCAGTTAATTAACCGTTTGCTGGATGTTTTAATTACCCTGGGATAAGTAAACAACTGATTCTCCTGGAGTGCCAACTGTTCCAGATATAGGCATCACTGTTTTGCACTGGATTATACTGGGACAATGGGTGACAGATGACAGTAATGCTGGTATTGTAGATTTTAATGAGCATATTGTGTTCATAGTCCACAGAGATTAATTAACCATATTGCCTTAATTATGCTAGGAATCAATTAAAACATGGTATATGGTGTGTGATTGTTGTGGGGACATATTCTCTTGTAAACGCTTTCATTAATGCTGATTTCCATATTAGCCTAATTTGCATTTAAAACTTATGCCATTCAGCAATGCAGAGGATTGAAACACTACAGTTTTATCAGTGTAAAGGTGTTAACTGCAAGTCTTGGATTTGTTGTCAATAATAAGTCAGTTCTATGTTTTAATGGAGTTAGAATAAATATACATGTTTTCAGAAGTTACAATACTCAACCAACCCCAAAGCTAAACCTTTAGTTATGACATACCACATCACATCTCAGTACAAGCTAGCTGTACTTGACCACAACACACACATATGCACAGTGCTTTTCTCTCAGACCAGGATAACTGTTTTGATAAAACAGTTATCTGATTAGATTTTCTGATTTGATTTGAATCACATTTCAAAATGACCTAAAAATGTGTGTTGGCAGTGTGAACATATGTAGATTCATGCCAGCCTACAACACAATGAGTTTAACTGTGTGTGTGTGTGTGTGTGTGTGTGTGTGTGTGTGTGTGTATGTTACATATATTTATTGCACTTGCACATGCACATGCATGTTTACTGTGAATTTCTGTCCATCTTGGGTCCACACACATCATCACTTATTTATTGTTGCTATTGGCCAGCACCTCAAATTATGAAAATACTACAGGAATTATATGTCCGTCTGTCCATCCTCACTTGCACATTTTAGTTGGTCAAGGTCAGAAATTCAGACATATAACATGAAACAGCATCTCACACACTCGGACTGAAGGGGAACCCCATGGGTCCAGTGGACCCGGACACCATGTGTGTAATATAAATGTGTAGGGGGGTGTACAGTGTGAGGTCATTTAAAATGTCTTATTGTTTATGTTTTTCATAGAAAAGTCTGACGTTGAAATAATTATAAATCATAACAATAATCGTTTGGAAAGTATCGAAAACCGGTCCCACAGACCGGAACACCATACAAGATATATATATATATATATATATATATATGTGTGTGTGTGTGTGTGTGTGTGTGTGGGTGTGTGTGTGTACAGTATATATACAGTATACTAATTACTGTATTTTTGAAGCCTATATAATTTTTTTGTATGAGGGATGTGGCCCATGCCCTAAACCTATATCTTCAAATATATTATAACCTTTTTTACTTGTTCTGATTTTATCCTGTAAAATACCCTTATCTAAAATCTCGTATTTTATGGTATGTTAACAATTTATTGGCCTTTTAAATATTATTCTGACCAGCAGGTGGCGATCACTGATCACTAAATATTATTTATTGATTTGGAGACCTGCATGCCTCCTTTATCATGAGCATTATATCTTTACAGTAAGATGATTAAAAGCAAGAGCAAATCTGATCATAACGTGACATCTTATATTCGGTCTTGAATAAAATTAAAAAAGAAAACCCATCACATATAATCACTTGTCAATCACTGTGTCCTGATTGTGTGCGGTGTTATTTTTTTTTTGTTTACTTCAGGAGAATCACAGTTCTTTTTGGCATTGACTTATGTCAATGCCAAAAAGAGATAGTTAAATTGCTTCTTTGTTTTGTTGATTCTGTGTTTTTGTTTTGTTGTTATGCGCTTATATATCTGTGTGCGTGTGTGTGTGTTTGCATGTGTATGTGTGTGTGTGTGTGTGTGTGTGTAGGTGTGTGCTGTGTGCGCTGTGTGCGTGTGTGTGTGCAAGTGAACGTGTGTGTGTGTGCGTGTGTGTGTGTTTGTGTGTGTGTGGTTGTGGACTGAGCCAATGAATGGCCAGTCTGTGTAAGGTAGGGGTCCTGAGTCGTTTTGGGAGCAGTGTTAGACTTGATGTGAAGTTAATAGGGGTCATTTCCTGACTTGTGTTGGTCAGGTTTAAAAAGTAGTGGGGTCGTATACAATGCATTATTACAGAATAGGCCTATTAGGATACTAAACATATACAGCTTCTTAATTGCTAAAATGTGAGCAAAGGCACATAGCGTACTAATTTCTGAGAACAGTACCTACTTGACTTAGTTTTCCCCTTGTTTTGACATGAAGGGGGCAGTAGAGGCCCATCCATTCATCACACATTCTTCTTTTCTTTCTTTCGAAATGTTCATCTGCATTTTCAGATGCACATACACACACGCACACACCCCCCCACCCTCCAAAAAAAGTATACTTCCAATAAACAATAGAGGTAATCCTACCAACTTACACTGACACACACTCAACCCCTTTTGCACAGGCTTGCGTAAACAATACCTCCTCCTACCTCCTACCTAAACCTCCCACCACACACACACACACACACACACTTACAATGATGTCATATTCATTGCCTCTTGCAAGGAGACTATATTACAGATAACAGTGGCATTGCTACACAGCTCTATAGTGCATGACTCAACAGTCTGTGTGTGTGTGTGTGTGTGTGTGTGTGTGTGTGTGTGTGTGTGGTTGACTCACATAAGGTCAAGGTCCTTATTTGAAGCATGATGTCACTTCTCGTTGACTAATCTTCCAAACCATTTTAATGAGTGAGGAAAGAGGGCGGGAAAAATGAATTGTCTGTGATAAGCTTGTGAGTATGTGTGTCTTTTGTCATTGCTCATTAATCAACACACAAAGCAGCGCACAGGAGAGGCTTTTACTCTCTGTCATTCATACATTTGCTAAATGTGTGCATGACATCACACTTTGACTTAGCGACAGTAACACAGTAACACACTAACACGCGCACCTCTGCAAATGGACCACAGGTATTCAGAAGTGTGCTCAGCGCATGTAATCAAACGCACATTCGCTCCCTCAACAACAACAAAACAAGAAAAAAGCACATTCAGAATCAGCACACTTCCTCGAATTGAGCAGTACATAAACACTTCTCTGCCACCTCCACTTCAGTGAAATGATCGGAGCCCGGGGGCCAAATTAAACATCCCCTGAAGCCCGGACTGGGAAATGAACTCATAGCTCGTAGCTAAACCCATGACATGGCACAGTAGACATGAAAGACCCTATAGTGCGGGCGTCAGAGGAAAGGGCAAGGCCGGGGTGGATGTGGACGAGGGGTGTGATGGGGCTGCCAGACTGCCCCAACCTGGGTGTGTGTTGGTGAAGTGGCCGGTGCCAGAACAGGTGCGAGGGGGATTCATGGGTGACTGCTTGGCAGAGACGTACATGGAGCTGTGGAAGGTCAGATTGCATGGCACTGTGTCTCTGCCACGTGTGTGCGTGCAGTGTGTGTGTGTGTGTGTGTGTGTGTGCGTGTGCGTGTGCGTGTGTGTGTGTGAAATTTGAACGTAGTTTGTCAAGTCAAGTTGTCAAGTTTATGTATAGCCTTTAATCACATTACAGTCTGAAAATGTTAATCAGCAAAACAAACAGCACCCCCTTAAGTTTGTGTGTTCATGAGTGTACACATGTTTTGCATATAAAGAGGAAAGTCTAATGTCTGAGCCAGTATTCTGGCACTGGTCCTTATTCAGTACACATGCATTTTCTATATGCTTTTGCCAGCCTATTGAGCATGTATTCATGAATGAAAACATGTTGTTCCATGTGGGTTTGTTAGACTCAACTACAATGATAGTCAATCCCCACCCAAATATACAGTCCCAGTCATAGGTGCTGGCAAAGGAAATATGAAATGATCAAATGTACTGGCTTTCTGCAATTCACTTACATGAACACTCACTGCATTGCAAACTACATGGCAGACTCACTTGAAGATAATATTTATAATGTCAAACAGAGCTTGTATATACAGTAGATCCATTAATTGCATTGCTGTCCTATATGTGAAATCAAATGTCGTTCCTTATGGTCATCCCTAATGCCACACAATACGCATACGTGGTAACTGGTTTGCCAGCTAATTCCTTGTGCTTTTTTACCACAGTAGCAACTTTCAATTTTCTAAATGGGGCCTTGTGGGTAGCACTTTGTATGCGGTATATTTAGAACCGTCACCATGGCTTATCTATAATTGCAAGTGAATTATGAAATGGATACACGAGTCTCCATGTAAAAAGAAAACGTAGTTATTATAATGCTGTAAGAGTGTGTCCCACACAACTCTATCAAGTGAGGAGGCAGATAGGAGAAAGATAATCAAGTATAACACCTACCTTCTACTGATTATGTTATGAATCTAAGTGCGTTTGTTGAATTGTTCTCTTACGTATGTGTAGGTATGTATCTTGCATGTGTGGACAAACCCAGTGACAGATAATTTGTAGGCTTTCTGTCTGTCTAACAATGTCCACCCACTTCACATGACCTGGTCAGTTCAAGGGTCATATCATAGGATGTGTGAGTGTGTGTGTGTGTGTGTGTGTGTGTGTGTGAGAGAGAGAGAGAGAGAGAGAGAGAGAGAGAGAGAGAGAGAGAGAGAGAGATTCCATGTGTTTCTATAGAAAATAGGTCTTTTCACAGCTGAATATGTCCTGGATACTACTTTATTAATGTATCTGACCCTTGTCTCTCTCTATATATTTCAGCATTACATTTTTCCTTCTAGAACATTCTGTGACGTGCACATGCATGCTCTATGTGCAGCCGTTGCGCAATAGCGGAAGACCTCAGAATGCGTAATGGTAAAGTGTACAGGTCTGGGAAGCACGTCCGCCAATCTGCATCTGGTGAACGAACTTTAACACACACATGCACATGCACGTGCATGCACAAACACACAAGTCACATGCTTGCAGAATCATATGCAGACACTCACACACATGCAGTGTTGAGCAGATACATGTGAAAATGCATGTGCGTGTGCGTGTGCAGAGAGAGACTGCAAGCCTCAGGGGCTCTGAGTCAGGGCTGAAGCCAGAAGACATTCTGAGTCATGGTCTTTGGTGTCTGTGTACTGATAGGTGCTTTTCAGGGCTGTCTCAGTTTTTCCCGCCAAAAACTTCCCCACTGGTTGCTGATGCACTGAGCTCCTCCCCGAAAGTCCTGTGCCATTCTATCAGTGTTCTGACCTCTGACTTAACGGCTCTGTTGGATCAGGAGGCTAAAAGAATGCTCCTCGTGCCTTTGCCCAAAATAGGACTGTATAATGTGTGTGTGTGTGTGTGTGTGTCTATTTAAAACATTTATTTTAACACTTATACTAGCACAAACAATATAATGTATCCTATAGTGTGTGCGTGTGCGTGTGCGTGTGTGTGCTAGTATTCAAATAAATACAGTATTTAATTACACTATGACGCTTGACTTCACACCTGGATGCATACTGTTGCTTTATACAATTGTCCAAAAGGTTTGCCTTATCTTATCTTTTCAGTAAATCAATATTTACCTGCTTCAGATAACTGTTTAGTAGCATATATTTTTACATGATAACACTTCCATATGAAATTAGAAGAGAGAGGAACAAAGTGTTGTTAGATATAGACAATGTACATCTTATTAACGTACTGCATGTTACGGCCACCTGATACACTGTTTAATTTTGGTGTTATTGTTTTTTGTATTGTTTTTAAGTTTATAAGTATGCTTTTATTTGTATTTACAGTGCTATTACTTGTTAAATTGTACATTTCATATCCATACATGACAGTATGCTTCTCTCCTTAACAAAGTAGCCAATACTTATACAGTATGTTATAGACAGTGTATTGGTATATTAAAATTGGGACTAAATCATTTTAAAACAAAATATCGGTTAGAATGGAGAGTGAGAAGGATATTTAATATAGATTTAATCACGTTACAGACTGTATTCGTGCAAACTCACACACATAGTTAAACAAGCGATACACAAAAACCTCATTACACACAGTGTCAATTCCTTTGACCGTCACAACACAGTGCGATGCCTCTCTAACAAACCCACACAATTGTTTAAGCCCACCCGTGTGTTGCCACATACTCTCTGCTTGTTTAAAAATTCCACTGAATAATCTTGACCTCCCTGGTGCACAAACGACGCACGAGAGCTGCTGTGATGTCATCAAGGTCAGAGGTCAGGACTGCAGTGCCTACACAGTGAGATGGCCCTGTGCTCCCCGACGACAAGCCCAGGCTTTGTTTGTCTGGAATTAATAGCAGAGCAACAAAGGACGCAAGACCCAATTCAGATTTACACATTTACAGCATCTCAAAACTGGTTTCCTTATTCCCGTATTCTCTTATTTCCTTATTTCCTTGTTGTTGTTCAGTACTGAGGTGTAATGCTGTTGTTTAGTGTGGTATGTTGAGCGTGCATGACTGTGTGTGTTTCTGTAGTAACTGAGGGGCAGGGAACAGTTACAACACAAAGGGAGAGAACAAAAGATAAAGCTTTCACCTTATCATAAATCTATTGAAAACATTTTGAAAACAAAACAAACGGCAGAAAAACAAAGTGTGATATGGCATAAAAGGCTGTGGCCAATGCGATGGACAGGGTCTATGAAAGACCGGCAGACAGATAAACAAACTGTGAGCAAAGACAGGGAGAGAAAGTGATGGCAGAAGAGATATGAAGAGGGTGTGTCCATAGCGCCTGCTCCACAGACAAAGGGCCATTGTCCTCTGAGCCGTGCACATGTCTAACAATGGCTTTGAGTGGCAGACTGCTCCAAAAATCTCAGGGTCTTGCAATGGTGCTTTTGTGCTTTTTAAAGCCTCGGGTCACATTGTGCGGGACAAGGGCTAACGCTCGTCTTCTCTGCCTCAGCCTCAAATGTATCTTCATGGGGAGGAGTAGAGAGTTGTGCCAGCCACTGGTAAAACAACAGTGTTTTTGTAACACTGGTTTAACCCCAAGGGCAACACATTTTGAAAGGATATGAAAGGTACTGTAGAAAGGTACGAAAGAATAGGTCAGATGTAAGCTTGTCTCATCGATAACAAGTTACACACACACACACACACACACACACACACACGCACACACGCACACACAGCACCTATGAAAGCAGGTATGCGCTATTGTCTTGCCTACATATGCGTAACAACGTGTTGTGCGGGGACCCTGTGACCACTACTTATTGCCGTCGCTAAGCCGTGACACAGCTGGTGAATCCCCCCCCCCCCCCACACACACACACACGCGCGCTTGCCATCTCATCCGGCGTGCTGTGGGCGGAGCTTGTGGGCAGGGCCTGTGGCCAGACGCGACCCAGCTGAGTGTGGCACGTCGGGCCTGGTTGAACTCAGCGGGGCCCGGCGAGAGCCTTTGTGTGCAGGCATGCAGAGCAGCAGGCTGCCTGTAGAAGTGACACGGCTGGAGCCTTTGAAGAGACCACGTTTGGTGGGGTTTAGGGGGAAGGGAGAAGCCCCCACACACACACACCCCACCGGCAGTTTAATAAAGATATTTGATACCTCAAAGGCCCCGCTCTGGAACGACATGGGGATACAAAAATATGTCCGCCGGGCGGTGGGGGCGGGGGGGGGGGGGGGTTAGACAGCTGTTTGTACACCCCATAAAGTAAGAGATGGTGGGGGGGGGAAGAGAAGAATGGAGAGGGAAAGAAACAGGAAGGAAGGACAGAAAGTTCAGGGGAGGTTCAACATGGTGGTGTAGAGGTTAGACATCATGCTGGACGTCTTATGAACCTGTCTCAATACCAGAAAAGTGCATTAAATAGAGTCAGCAATCGCAAGCTAATATATAGCTATATAGATAGCTGCCCGTTGTGCCCCTTGGCATGCCCAATTTGGAGGGAAGAGCTTCTGAGGGAGCACCCTAGGGAGAGTTTTTTTTGTTGTTTTGATCGAGTTCAAATATCCGCAAGCTTTCTCCGGCATTGCTGACTTTCTGTTGGATCTACAACGACGATGCATTTGGCTGTTGGGTAAATAGGTGTCACAAAATGAGTGGGGGTGGCAGAAACCAGATGGAGGCTGGAGTTACAATAATAATGAATTTAATCAAAAAACAAAGCACTCACCAAATACAGGAAATAATAACCGACAGA
>JAODUK010000029.1:0-13163 GCA_027564635.1 Typhlichthys eigenmanni | reverse complement strand
ACAGTTAAAGCTTCATGCGGTAAACATGCTATGCTAACAATAGTCATAAGCATGTTATGCTAACAGTTCAAACGTAAGCATGCTATGCTAACAGTTAAAGCTTCATGCGGTAAACATGCTATGCTAACAATAGTCATAAGCATGTTATGCTAACAGTTCAAACGTAAACATGCTATGCTAACAGTTAAAGCTTCATGCGGTAAACATGCCAGCAGCACAGAAATATGGTGCCATAAGGTAAAAACGAGGAATGGAAAAGTCAAAGGTCAGGGATGTTATGTATATAAAAAAGAAGGATGTTATATTATTATTTATTGTTATTATTAATAATTTATTATGAGTTTTTTATTGTTATATTATTAAGACTTAATCCGGTTAGCACATTAGCATGATAAATTTAATACATTTGAAAAGGGAATTATGGTTAACATTTAACCTTCTACATAAATGTTAAACCCATAATGTTATATCAGGTAAGGCTCCTCTGTTTAGTGTCATGTGCAGTTTAAGTGTTAAGCCTTTAACTGAAGACTGTTAAACGTTACTTAGGAGGACACAGACAGGTATCGTCCGTGTCCTCAACACTCAGTGACTCAGAAAGGTGAAAAGCTCCATCATCACAAAACCTAAAATGTCCTTAGTCTGTATTAATATATTCACGTGCTAAACAAATTACGAGACAAGGTGTGGCTGTACCAACACGTCATCCTCTTGTGCCAGTCATGTGTTTGCCATCCATCCCTCCAACTTTTCCTTACCACCGTCGAAGCACAACTCATGCACGCCGCTCTCGTCGACGTCGTCATCGTTGTCGCTATCGTCGATAGCAGCGTAGGGGTCGCCATGGTGACCCGTGGCGCCGGCAGGCTTACCGTCCATGAAGCTGAGGTGAGCGAAACAGGAGGTGGTCAGGAACTCGGACAGCTTCCCGGTCTGGATCCTGGACCAATAAGAGCAAAGTGTTAAGTGTGTACGCAGCAAGACTATACATTGAGTAACAGGCAGGTTTGAACTAAGATGGCCAGACCAGTGCACTAGGAACAGGCGTGTAATGCCAGGCCAGTCCACTAGAGGCGTACCTGGCTCCTCCATAGTACCCATCCTGGAGCTTCTTCAGCATGGCCAACACAGCAGGGTCCAGGTTGGAGTGGTCCTCTGCTGCACACACACACACACACACAAACGCACACACACACACATACGTACACACACGCGTACACATGTACACACACAAACACAAACGCACACATACACACACACACACACACATACGTACACACACACGCGTACACATGTACACACACACACACACACACTCACGCACACACACGCACACAACATAACAAATGTAAACCAAAGGTGTGCACAAAATCAACAAACTGACTTGTTGTTTGCAGTGTGTGTGTGTGTGTGTGTGCGCGCGTACTCAGCATGGACTGCGATATGGGAAAGGTGACAGTGGGCCGTCCGGTCATGCGCCACCTGGAGGACAGGTAGGAGAGGTCCGTCCTCAACATCTCCACGATCATCTTGTTGTCCAGCGCCAGGTAGAACTGCTGGTGGTCGATGAACTGCACAGGAAACATATTGGCTTTAAGGAACACTGGGAATATAGGAAATATATACAGCACATACACACTCAGTGTCTCCCTCTACTGGCCAGTGGAGGGCTCAGTGTGGCCCTCTGGTGGCGGGACCCTGGTGTCTCACCTGTGGGGTGAAGGAGAAGATGCTGTTCCTGATGATGTAGAACTTGGAGGTCCCCAGGCACCCTATTCTCCTGTAGGGGCGACCCGTAAGACCTAGCCTGGGGTTACGGCCTGGGGGGGGGGGGGGGGGGGGGCGTAAGATGGAGAGATACCCTGGTAGTGTATGTGGGAGGTTTAGGGGTATAGGGGGGGTAAGATGGAGAGATACCGAGGCGGGCGTAGATGTGGCTGAGCACCCTGGAGGGCTGGACGTGGATAGGGTGGAGGTCAGCCACCGTCTCCACCTCGATGCCGTTCCTCCGCAGAAGCTCCTTGATCTCCTCGTTCTCCGCCAGGATGGAAACTGAGGTGTGTGTGTGGGGGGGAGGGGGGGGGAGACACAGTCAACCACTTCAGCCATGTTTTTGCTGAACGCAAAACAAACACGTTATACGTTAATGATAGCTTGACATGATACAAACTATTTTTAAGACCTGTCACAATCACGTTTGAGACAGTCACTTTAAAAGCCCGTAAGACCTGTGGTTGGAAAGTTACAACGTATTAACGAGAGATAAGTGATAATTCATGGCCGGGGGGGGTTTTACGGCAGCAGCCGTGACGGTCTCACCCTGCACCACCACGTCGGGCTTGGGCACAGTGGAGAAGCGCCGGTTCAGCGGGTCGATTTCACCGGGAGCCAGGAAGCCCTGCAGGCCACACATGTGGGTGTTTTAGAGGTGGAGCACAGGGTGCTGCTGCCCCCTACTGGGGAGGCACCACACACACACACACACACACACTGGAGACTAACATGGCACCAAAGATATTTGAATAATGACAAGATGGAGCATTGTAATGCATTTCAATGGAGCAAAAATGAAATGCTTCTGGTCTCTTAAAAAGGTATAGTCTGCTATTGCAAGCTAATTTCTAAGTATAATAGCTGACTACACCTTTAATGCCTCTCGCTGTACTCTACTGTATAGAGACAGACAGACAAACAGATAAGCAGACATACAGGCAGACAGACAGACAGGCATACAGACAGACATGTAGACATACAAGTAGACAGACAGAGTATTGCACGGAGATGAACAGACAGACATACAGGCAGGCAGACAGACACTACTGTACGGATGTGAATAGACAGACAGACAGGCAGGCAGACAGACAGACACTACTGTACGGATGTGAACAGACAGACAGACAGACAGGCAGGCAGACAGGCAGACAGACAGGCAGACAGACAGGTACCTCTGACAGCAGGTTGCCCAGGATGTAGAGAGACTGGCCCCATTTTAGGGGACACTTCCCCATGGGAACCCTCTCTACGCTGTGGGGGTTCTCATACTCCTCCTCCACCTACACACACACAAACGTTAGCACACGCACGCACGTTAGCACACGCACGCACAGACGTTAGCACGCGCACGCACACGCAGAACACGTTAGCATGCGCACGCACACAGAACACGCATGACAGACAGACACACACATACACACACGTTAGCATGCGCACGCACACACACGTTAGCACACGCACACACATGACAGACAGACACACACACCAGTGTTAAATATTAACATTATTAGTTAATTATTATTATTAATTATATTACTTAATTATACATTGGCCTTCACTGTGGAACAAATACTGTATTTTTATATATTTAATAATTCATCAATAAATTACCAATGAAATTCAGTTTGCAATGTCAAGTACTGCTACTTCCGTTACTTATTGGGATAACTCATTTAGAATATATTCAATTAAAATAATATTCCTCCTTAAAATATGTCTATTGAAATCTGTGAGAATAAAACACACCTTGTGAGCTGGGACAGTGTATAGCTCAGGAACCAATAGGATTCCATCTTTCTGCTTGATCAGAATTCCCTCAAGAGCCTCTTGATATTCCTGCACCTGAAATGACAACCACGTTGAATAAACCAACCAACCAACGAACCATTGCGCAAACGCGCACACACACACGCACACGCAGACACACACCTGTTCATGGCTGTTGATGAAGATCCCATCGAGGATGAGGTAGGTCCAGAACAGAGGCCATTCGCACTCGATGTTCTCAAAGAGCTTCAGCTCTGCAGACTCGTAGTAGAGGCGACTAGGGTCCTGTGGCACAGACACGCATTAGAAGGATGGGCTAAAGACACAGAAAACAACAACTAATGCCAGCATGTTTCCTATGTGGCTAAGCCTTGCTCAAGGGCAGTGTGTTGTGGGTAGGGTTGCAACCTGTCCTTGTTTTTAATAGTCATTTTCTCTCCGGGGACACTTAATGTTCTGGCTTTCAATGGGCTGGAAATGATTATGATACATCAATAGTTTCTGTGTAATGTGCGATCGACAGTCTCACTGTTAAGCCAAATGAAGCGTCAAGGCTACCTACACCATTGTGAGCTAATTAAATACTTCTGCGCTGGTCTGTCGGCCGCACGGACCTGTGCTCGTAGACGGCACAGAGCGCTGTGGCTCGTTTAGGCACCAGAGATAGAAGTAGTGTAGTGCACACGTTTTGAAATAAACGTAGAAATATTTAGAATACGTCTTATGTTATATTTCCATCTGATAAATCAAACAGACTCTCCCTCTCGGCGGCAAAGGGCACATCTGAGGTTTAGGTCAGATTGAACTTTAAAAAGGTGTCATGTCGGCCTATTGACTTCAAGTCATTCACTGGAATACAGAGACAGAGAGCTGACAGCTGCAGCAAAGGGAAATGCCAAATATAAATGAAAATTAGGCGAGATAAGGCATGTTATGTGTTCATATAAGGTGGTGTCATTAAAGTATATTTTAACTTGAATGGTGTTATGAGATAGATCATAAGTATGGTGAAACTCTAATGTAGCCTATAATCACCTTGTTGTCAGGGAGTAAGCAAAGTCCGAATCTAGAAGCAATCGGCTAAGCACATCTTGATTAGAATTATTTCAAAATAGCAAACTGCATACCGGTAGGCCTACATTCAGTACACAAAACACCAAACATGCACAATCTATGGTATAATAGTAGGTCCTAATGGGTTTTTAGTTGTGCTGTGGGCAAAACTGTCGGCCTGTCAAGTGGCCAGGATTTTTGTGAGAGACTGGTGACAACCCAATTTGAGGAGGATGTTGAGGTCAGTAGGTGGCGCTGTTCCTACCTTGATCACACAGGGGTGACTCTAGTCTCTCCCCCGTGTGAAATGCTGCTAACAGAACGCTGCAGTCAATTAGCTAAATGTGTCTCGTCAGCTAGCATTACACAAGACCTTGGCGAAGATGACTGTGGCATTCTGCTAGCGCGCACGCACACACACACACGCACACACAGACAGCTGCATAAACTGTAGCTCTTGAGCCTATCTTGGTTTCTGTGTCTGAGCTGCTGGACTGAATCAAATGAAAGAATCAGATATAAGGTTGAATTTAGCTGTTAGCTAAATCAATGCTGACAGCTGCAAACCCAACATCAATGCGAATAAAAGCATGGGTTCCTCAGACACCAGCAGTGCACCTAAAGTATATATTGCTTGCCTCAAATTGACTAAAACACACACCTTAAAGTGACAGTGCTTGACACTGATCTGGATACATACCTCTTTAGGTGTTTTGTGGCCATCTCTGAGAAACCTACAGCATCCATAACGACCCTACGGATGACAGAAAGAGCATCTCCTCATTTAACAACAACGTGACATTTCAGAAACAATCTGACAATATAATTCTGTCCATTTCTTTCATTGTAGTTTTGGAAGGATTCATCCCCCCCCACCCCATTGGAATCATGATGAATACAAGTTTCCCACATGGAGGGTGAGCATGAACACCCCATCAAGTCAATATTAAAAATAATGTTGATACACAAGATCCAGGGTTGTGGTGACCTTCAACCTTTCCACATGAGAGAATGAATCGACTAAGGGTGCCGTTGACTGACAGATGACTGGAACATTTTAAGTTGGAAGGGGGACACCCAGTCAATTTTAGACAATATTTCAGCTAAAGTGTGTAAAGAGTGACTGGTGACAAGCCCATCACATTGTGTGTGTGTCTGTAGGACATTAAGGAGCAGGGGAAGATGATCTCCTGCACCAACCTGCAGCTTGGAGATGATCTCCTCCTTGGTGATGTTGACAATGCTCATGTCCTCCACAGCGAAGGCCGGGTAGGAGATGACTGACAGTACCCCCGCGTCCACCTCTTTGGACATGGACGCCCGCGGCAACATTGACGTCAGGATGGACTAGGGGCGGGAAAAGACAAAAACAAAGACATGGAGAAAACTCAGAAGAATCGCTGAATCACTAAATAAAATAAATATCTGCCCTGCTCTTACAGAAATCCCAACTCTCCTGGAAGTTCCGAGGGTCTCCCGCATTTTATTAGCGGCTCCCTGACATTTGCAAATAGTATATATTCTCCCAGAAAAGTGGAATGCACGAAGACGACTTGACAATGCCCTCGGTGAATAATGTCTAGACACCATATCATTTTGAAAATATTGGACAGCCTTTAACCAATCGGAGTCGCTACAACAGTTTTGATCGCCTCATCTAGCTCTATCACCATCTAGAAACACGATTGACTTTAACGTAATCTCCCCATGATTGGACCGCCAGCAGGGTGGCTGTGAATAGACTAAAGTGAGCAGGGTTTCCAGACTAGAATCTCAGTAAAAATAGAGCTGAGAGCAATAGTCGCAGAGCCAGGCCAGTGTTTTTGTGGTTACAGCAAAAACATGTAAGGGCGTGCGTACCTGACAGTGCTGGATGTCGTCTGCCAGGGCATGGACCACAGATCTGGGACCTCCTTTGGCGCCAAACAAGTTCAATTCATCTAGGGCCTCCAGAGCAGCCTGTAGGACAGGGTTAGCAAAGCATAAAGTAGCACAGAGTAGCATAGCAGCCCATAGAACAGGATATATTAGCATAGCGTTCCATAGAACAGCATATATTAGCATAGCGTCCCATAGAACAGGATATATTAGCATAGCGTCCCATAGAACAGCATATATTATTATATTATAAAGTAGCATATCATCCTATAGCATAGCATAAAGTAGCATAGCATCCCATAGCACAACATACAGTATCATAGCATCCCACATCACAGCATACAGTATCATAGCATCCCATAATACAGAATATGAAGGAGCTTTGTCTAAACCGGTGAGGCTAGAATTACCAGGATCGGGTTGCATGATGAGCAACTTTAGAAAGGTGGAGTCAGCGATGCTGAGGAGATATTGTTGATACTGTATTTGAACAAAACCACCTCTCTTCTTCAATGCCATAAAGAGCTCCCTCAAAAGCTCTGGCCCCCCCGCCCCCCCACCAACACACCCCCTTCCACCACACACATACACACACACACACTAGACGAGCATTGCTAGGGCTGGGATGGTGTTGTGTGGTGCGCTCTGCACCACTGCGTTTGTGTTCCCGTTTGCAGAGCTCAGTAGAAACACCAGATTATTTTTTTCCAGCAAGCACACAACATGGGCAACTAGCGAGATATTCGCTGGATTTAACAAAAAGGGTAATGCTTACAACCGTTTTGTTTTCTGATCCATTTAGTAACGGACAAACATCCCCGTGTTATTTTAGTCACACTACCTGACACCTCCCGTGCCCTATCAACCCAGCTGTGTACTCTATTAATGTGTGTATGTGCGCTGGCATTTTGTGTCTACGCACATGTGTTTAGTATGTGTGCATGTTTTGTGTTGGTGTGTAGGTTTTGTGCATTTTCTGTGTTTATGTGTGTGCATGTGTGTGTGTGTGTGTGTGTGTGTGTGTGTGTGTGCGCGTGCGTGCGCGTGTGCGTGTGTGTGTGTGTGTGCGCGCGCGCACGGAAGTATTAGCATGAGCTAACCTTAGCCATGCCAATGGAGCTGGCGTTGAGCTCAGTGATGCCCTGGTTGGTCTTGTCCCCCCTTTCCCACATCCCATAATCCTGTGGGGCACCGGGTAAAAGCAGATTTGTTACCACGGCTACACACAAATATTCTATTAATATGTTAGTAAATTATAAAAATGTAATAAATTAAAAAGTACTTACGGCTACTTTGTAAGCTGCCTCGATGTAAAACATAAGATTTTGAACCACATCAACCTCATCCTGGGTGTAAACAATATGGAGGCCTAAATCACACACACATGCACACACATACACATACACACGCACACGCGTACACGCACACACAATACTGGTTACCTGCTGATAATTACAGTACTTACTGTAACCCTACCTGCTGATATATACAGTACTTACTGTAACCCTACCTGCTGATAAATACAGTACTACTGTAACCATACCTGGTGGTACATAGTAGTGTTTACAGCGGGTCAGGTGGTGTATAGTGTTTACAGCAGGTCAGGTGGTGTATAGTGTTTACAGCAGGCCAGGTGGTGTATAGTGTTTACAGCAGGCCAGGTGGTGTATAGTGTTTACAGCAGGTCAGGTGGTGTATAGTGTTTACAGCAGGCCAGGTGGTGTATAGTGTTTACCGGAGGCGGTCATCTGAGCCAAGAAGAGCAGGAAGAGGGAGGTGGCGTCCACCTGCAGGTGTCCCCACTGGTCGTCCCCCACCACGGTGGAGCAGGTGGTGGTGTTGTACTTGGCGTGCAGGCAGTCTGCCTGACTCTGGCTGTGCTTGAAGCGCTCCACCTTGTCCAGCTGAAGGAGGCGTGGTGAGGAGGAGAGGGGGAAGGCGAGGGGAGGAGAGGGAGATATAACATTGGTTGCTCACCAGTGCTGGTGTATGACCTGTCCAACTATACAAATGTACTACATGGAAGTCGCTTGGGATCAAAGCGTCTGCCTAATGGCGTCAATAAAAAATGGAAAGGGGTGGGGGGGGGGTGGAACAGCAAGCAGGTGGAGGTGTTTTGGCTGGTCTCTACGTGTGCATGCATCCACCCCCAGCTTAGCACCTCAACCTACCTGCCTCATTATGCACTGCAGCACACCTCGCATCAGCTTCACCACACTCTAGAGGGGGGGATAGAGACATCTACATTAGAGAAACTAATACTAATACACACACACACACACCTGCTCCAGCTCATAGATCCCCCCCCCCACACACACACACCTGCTCCAGCTCATAAACACCCCCCCCACACACACACCTGTTCCAGCTCGTAGGCTTTAGCTTTGTCCTCGTCGCGGTCAGCGTTCTTGCGGTAGGCCAGGCCCAGGCCCCACACGGCCAGCACGCTGTACACGTTGTCCCGCACCCAGGCGTCTGGCTGCTCCTTGCTCGCCGGCAGCAGGCCCGTCACAGGGTCCTGTCGGGACAGCACAGGGGTCAGGGGTCAACGGGGTCAGGGTTGTTATGCATTATAACACTACTTTGGATCAGGGTGGAAAACGTTGAAACAGAAAGGTGAGGCGAGGTAAAATGGCCTCAAATGATTGTAAATATTTTCACAAAACACGCGCGCACAGACACACACACACAAGGGTTGCGCGATATTGATAAAATGTGATATTGCGATATCGATATTCATTGCAATATTTTGAAACGCACGTAAAAACACAAAGGTTATGGGAAAATGCATCATAATATATTCATATTTAAATAACGAATTGTCTACTGACTGGTGAAACAACAGTGATTCCAAGCTACCGAGGAGTCATTATTTTTGACCACTAATGTTTCCTCTTTGATCTCTATTATGTCATTAGCTTCCTCAGTCACACATCTTACTTTTCTGTATAAATCAAACACAACTAAACCACACAGCCAATGGTAGCATCTCTCCACAAAATAAACTGAATATTGCACTTCACATTTTAAATATGATATTGCGTAACGTGATATTGATCTGTTAATTGTTTATAGATGATATTGACAATAGTTTACAGATATCACGCACTACAGACATTTGACCATGATGATACAACATCTTACATCCTAGTGCCGCAACTTATTGCTTATTGAAAGCAGCCATAGGTTAGTTTCACAAGTACATTGTTAAAGTGAATCTTTAAACAAAACACTAATCCTTCAGTAGTTTACATATGTTGTATTCTTCCCAAGGTATATCACAGGGTTACAGTAAGTACCTGTATTTATCAGCAGGTAGGGTTACAGTAAGTACTAGTATTTAGCAGCAGGTAGGGTTACAGTAAGTACTAGTATTTATCAACAGGTAGGGTTACAGTAAGTACTGTATATAGCAGCAGGTAGGGTTACAGTAAGTACCAGTATTTATCAGAAGGTAGGGTTACAGTAAGTACTGTATTTAACAGCAGGTAGGGTTACAGTAAGGGCATGTTCTACAAGGTAGCATAACTATTTGCAATATTTTGTATTTTATATTTATGTAAGGATCTAGAGTAATTGCATCTGAGCAGGGGTTGACATCACATTCCCTGTGTGTGTTGTAAGCTTCTGTAAGCTTTCTTTGTTTACACATAACATACAAATTACATGTATTTGCTGGCAGCAAATGCATTATTGAGTATTTCTTTTTAAATGCTGGTGTGCTTTGGTGACATCTTGTGACATAACATTCAGACTGTTTAAAGCAGCCCTGCTCTTGAGTTTGACGCCACCCTTAGCTTACTATACCTTTAAGTATAATAAGCAGGCAAGGGTTAAACCTACAGACACACAGCACGCGCACGCGCACACACACACACACACACACACACACACACACACACACACACACACACAACATTTACTTGTGGCCACGTGTGTGTGTGTGTGTGTGTGTGTATTACTAGCAATTTGCAAATTGATAGAAAGTACACAAAGTGCTGCACTGGTAGCATGAACACATTCTTTATCTGGCTGTGTGTATGTGTGTGTGTATGTGTGTGCGTCAGTCATTTGATCCATCAGAAATTCTGCCTCTCTGGCAGAGACAATCCGCAACTGCAAACTAGTCCCAGTATAGCAAGCAACTGTTTCTCTCTGCAAGTCCTTCCCAAACAGGACAGGACAACAACACAATTTGAATTAGTTCTACATCACTGAGCATCAAGCTCATTGTTTGTATCAGTTTGATATAGCCTCGTTCGCCGTTGCACGTTTAATGCTAGGCTATATAAAGACTCACTTGGTGACGGAGAATAGTTTGTTGAACCATACGGGCGTAGTTGTCGAGTTTGACGCCCGAATTACTCCTGCTCCTCATGTCGATTGGTATTTGTCAAACTCTGGTAATAAACTGTAATAAAAGCTTCAGATCCCCAAAAGCACGGCCATGTTCTTCTTCAGCGCTCCAAAGCCTTCCCCTGGGCAAACAGCAATGGTCACCTGTCAAAAGTTGTATCTATGGCACTTGAGAGACCATAGAAAGTACGTCGGGTGGATCCGCCTACTTTCTTAGATGGCATGCAAACAGGAATGGCGCCGCTGTTGAAAACAGGGACCGAACTTCAAGTCTAGTGTGTTGTAGACTGCAGCCCGGTGTAGTTCGATTCCATAAGAGAACAGGAAGAAAAACACACTAGAGGAAACTCTCAGCAGCGGCAAGCAGTAAACTTGTTTTAACCGCCCACGGTGTTACATGATTAAATACTTCCAATACACATTGCGTGCAGCACATCATTGTATCGCCAGAGCTAAGGGTTACAACGTTAATGCTTATTTATTTTTAGCCGTGAGGTCTGGGGGACCCGTCCGGAAGGTCACCGAGGCACATATTAAATACCGCAGAGAGCGACACCGCCTGTCAGACCAGAGACGGCACGGGACATCATTCTCAGGTGTCTGTTCTTCTCATTCATAGTCATATTTCAACTCTCGTGGACATCATGAACAGTCTATCTTGATCCTTGTAGGCTTTTGTTAACATTGACCTGAAAACCTTTATTGAGAGCTTTCACAACCTCCTTCTTGCTGCCAAAATAATTAAATAAAACAACTAATTTATGTTCAATACATTAGGCAATATTAAAAAGATGTCAATGTACGTGTTTTACTTTAATATTTCACATTGTAACGGTCAATAACATTTAGCAATGAAAGTAATGGATTCATGGCACAGTCATTGTTCACTGTGAATTGCAGGCACCAGCGCCCTCTTATGGTGAGACAAGTTACTTTTCAGTAGTTCTACAATTTGGATCTCTATTTCTGAGGGTAGAGTAACTAACTCTACGCTGCCATGATATGCTCAACAATGAGGTTATCTGTATTCCAAATACGCTACCCATTACGATTAAACACAATATGATGACATTTATAATAAGATTTTTAGAGTAACTTTAGACAGTGAAGATTGGATTTCCGACAGGAAACCTCACACAGTGACACATTATATTTTCAGCATCAGGTGCATTACCACATACATTAAATACATACAAGACATACAGTATGTGGCATGTATATTGCTCCTGCGTTGACCGAATGCATTGTTCTGTCCCTCCGCCAGGGAGCAGAATAGGCTACGTAACGTGCTGCCTTTATGTCCCTTTCCGCGTGCCGTTGTCTCACATATCATTCAAGGCCGGAAAGGGGGAGGTCCTTTCCCCCGCAGACTCCAACATGGTGAGCTGAACATCTTGACGATTCTAGTCCAAATTAATCAGCAAACATCTGTTTTTCGTGCAGATGTAATGCACATTTAAACGTTTGTGTATAACACTACATTTCTTAAGATACGTTCAGTCCATAAATTGAATATTATACACATGATTGCTGTTTGATAATTAAACAATAAGCAGACATCAATTTAGGTTTTTTAGCGTCTGTGTTGCTAATGGCTAGTCGGCTTGTAGACTTATGAAACGATTTAAACTTTCATACATGCACAAGTCCTATAACGCAATGTAAGCGGGCTGTAAAAGTATTGTACACTCATGCACATCTGTTAATTTTAAGTGTTTGAAGTGTGTATGTTACTGTAATAAGATAAGCTAGGCCTGAGTTCAACCCAATTCATAATGCCTTTCAACGGCGATGCTAACATGTTAGCTCGCAGCCTTAACATGCAGTACAGTTTTCCACAGTCCTTTCCGCGTTAAAACGCTAACGTTGGGTGCCGTCATATGTTTATCATGGCTATTTATGGTTTTATTGTTTACAGGCAAGAGGACCCAAGAAGCACCTGAAGCGCGTCGCAGCGCCCAAGCATTGGATGCTTGACAAGCTCACTGGAGTATTTGTAAGTACCAGTCTGTGTTAACTCTTAACTCAATGTAGCCTGCATGTATTTATTACACCAGTTTTCTTATTGGAGATTACTGTGTCAATGCATTACTGTGACAATATGCACTTTACAGGTGCATTTGTATATTTAATTTACACACATTCCTGTAAATGTAATATTTTTATTTGGAGTAAAACAATTGACTACAAAGCATATGCATATATACAGTTGAAGCCTTCATTAATATACATTTATAAACTGTTCCATTTTGCCCTCTGTATAATGTCTCTGGTACTTCTTCCATAGAGTTCTATTGAGGACTCTCTAAGTGGTCTGTCTCCTCTATATAATGTCT
>JAODUK010000028.1:0-14134 GCA_027564635.1 Typhlichthys eigenmanni | reverse complement strand
TGTCTCTCTCTATTTCTTTTTCTCTCTCTCTCTCTCTCTCTCTCTCTCTCTCTCTCTCTCTCTCTCTCTCTCTCTCTCTCTCTCTCTACCCATCTTCCTCGCTGAGGTCGGTGCCAAGAATGGGCAGTGTCTATGTGCCAGGCAGAATTTCAATGAGGGCGTAAGGAGGTGGTTGTTGTGGGCAAGGGAAAGGGGTGGGAAGTAGAGTTGGTACAGGAATCATGCCACACAATGGATCGTCACAATAGAAAAAAAAAAAAGCCAACTGACGCAATGATGCATCTTTACCCCCCCTCTCCCCCGACCCCATCATGTCTAACTTATGGTCTGCACTGATCTGGAGGAGGACTGCTTTGACATTGCTGTTCATCCTGCACATTCCCTGTGGAATCCCTGATGTCTATATTAAAAAGGGACCAAGGAGGGTGCGGGGGTGCCAGAGGCTGTTCATACCCGCTTGGCATGGTGCCCGCTCTGATGCGCCAAATATACTCATTATCAAGGCGCGCGCACACACACACACACACACACACACAAAGTGGGCATAATCACATACGTGTGTATTCACGAGTGCCACATACCACACGCCAAGCACAATTCACTTATGAACACCCTATATTTATTGTCCCTTTGTTTCAATTTAATTTACAGGCGATTCGTTGATTTGATTCTTTGCACTATGTTTATAAAATGTGCACCATTTGTAGTCATTGCTATTCCTGCTGCTGCAATTACTTTTTCAGCAGTTATTTGTAAAATTATTTATTTTTAGGAATCTATTTTCTTTTGCTGTCTGTAAATAAAAATGTGGCAAACATAAGAGGATACAATTAATAAATTGGTTTATTTTCCTCCACGTCTTTACTTTATGTATCTTTCTATAGCCAGAAAATATGTTTTTGTTCTTACTCACATATAATGTAGGCCTACTGCTGAAGTGTAGTTGCCATGGTTTCAAATATATCATATTGCTCTGATGCAATCAATGTAAACCTTCTGTAGTCATGAGGTGACATGACTCAAGGATCCATCAAATACGAGTCTTCTTAAAATAAGCATTTGACACCATCATAAAATCCAAACTCATCTGCAATGGTGTACATGTAACAGGGACCTGCAGTGTGGAATGAATTGAATACATCTACAAGAGAGTAATACACTTTCAGTCACAAACAAGTAAAAAAAACTCAAGTTCAGTACCTCAGACAAAACTGTATATTGTTGAATAGTTTGCACTTCTCCTTCAAAATATGACGTACGTGTGCACATACTGTACAGTACTCAGCCTTTATGTAAGTGCATGTGTGCAGATATAGACTTTTTACTCGATAGGAGTCTAAGGATTAATAGCTGCTGCTTCCTGCGAGAGCAAAAGCACTTCCTGTTGCTTTGCTACAGCCACGGCCGGACAACCAAGATATCAGCCAATCAGCTAAAACGAGGCAGAATGCAGGAAGTAGGCCTGGCTGCCTTCGAGAGAAAAACACATAAGCATTATGAAGCAACAAGACAAGTTCATCTGAGGATAAAAGGGGTGGGGTCATGAGCTTTCATTTACACGCCTCTCTCGCTTTCTCTCTTGCTCTCTATCTCCTCCTGTCTATCTCTTCTCTTGACATGTTCTCTTACAGTAAGTCTTTCACAATCCAACACATACGCGAGCTAAACAGGGGGGCGGGGGCGGTGAGGGCATTCATTCGTCGTTTCTACTGTTAGTAAGAAAATGCTTCCAAACCTACCAAGTTCAAACAACCTAATGATGATGAAGATTTGAGAGGACAAGTCTATGCATCGTCAAATGGTGAAGGGAAGAAGAGTCTGTCCTTCTTTGCTAAACACGTGGCACGAAGGCGCCATCTTTACACCGGCCTTCTTTTTGGTCCAAGCTTTTACGGAATCCAGCTATAGGTTTCTAATTGTACACATAATACAGAGATACTTTATATAATCCCATCTGCATTGCATTTACACTTTGAAAATGTCTAATGATATGAGCCTTGGTTGAATTTGCATATCCTGTTTGTAATAATGCAAGCATTAGTCACATGGCCTCCGAGCTGCCGTTGACATCAACATTTTAATATAAATATTGTTTTAAAGTTAAATATATCATATATCAGTGCATGCTATCAAATAATACCATGAATAGCAACACACCTGTAATAATTCAACATACTAACCAGATCTTAAAAGCAGCATGCATTTAGATGTCCTGCATCATTGTTCAACCTGTGGTGGTTTAATTTCTGCTTAGGTTTCCTGCCAAGTGCAAACTAAAGCATCATATACATTACAGTAGTGCAGTGTCAAGACAAGCACCGTTCACATAGTTTGCACCTTAAATGGTCACACCTCCAGGGAATAGATTAGATAAGAGACATATGCATAACCACCCTACACCTACAGTACTTCCTACTGCGAATCAACCGCCACAAAAGAACAGAGGTTGACACAAACTGAAAAAATGAACTGCAAACAATTAGAGTTGAGCAAGAAACTAGTAAATATTGCCCTCATATCATAACAACGCTGTATGATAAAATCTGAAGTGAGTGCCTCTGGGTGCCTGTGGGTGTAGCCTCTCACAATGCTAAGCATGAAACCCTGCGCTTACCTGACGAACACAGAACACATGGCTCTGGCAACTTTCTGAGATCTGAGACGTTAGAGAGAAGGCCTGTCCCTCCTTCTGCCTGTCTACAAAGAGACACCTGTTTTGTACACAGTGCCAAAGACAGATTGTTTACCAGAGGCTGTCCTGGAGCCGAGTAGAGCAACAAAGCCACAGACAAAGACAGAGACAGAGGGAGAGAGAGAGAAAAAGATTGATAGATAGATAGATAGATAGATAGATAGATAGAGAGAGAGAGAGAGAGAGAGAGAGAGAGAGAGAGAGAGGGGAAGGGCAGCAGGTGGTCAAGGCATCCCTCTGAGCCTCAAAAACTTTCTCCTGTTGCCTTCCATCGAGCCAAAATGGCGGCGAACAGAGTGCGTGGCGTGGCAGCCGACGACGGCGGGATGCTACAGGACGAAGACCGCGGTGACGGACAGAGGAGAGGAAGGATCGCACGACAGCAGCAGGAGTTTAGGGCACAGAGAGAGACGAGAGCGGTGGTAAAATAGAGAAGTACCTGGAGCCTGTTTGTGAGCGGCGAGCTTGGCAGGAGGACTGCAAGAGAAGAGGGCCGTGATGGCGGGAAGAGAGGAGAAGACAGGAGGAGAGCACGCCCTCTGATAGCTACGCCCCCTTCCCACAATCCCCTCCCACAGAAGTGACTGTGTCTGTCCGTACAGGGTGACAGAGGGACGGCCGCTCACACACACAACTCTTAAGAACACACAGGAGGTGCGTGCACGTGAGCCGCGGTGTTCGCGATGCTGTGAAAACATAACAAAACGAACACCTTCGAAAAAGACACACACACACACACACACACACACACACACACACACAAACACTTTATGCAATTGTCTACGGTGAAAACACACGAGCACACCCATCGCCGGATACACACGCAGCCGCACATGCAGCATATAGAACAGTCCAAAAACACAAACGTACACATAGCCATCTTGCCAACCTTTATATTGCCCTCGACGCTGCCTCGCTCTCTGCTTCTCTTCACTCTGCCTGCCCACTTTGGCACTGCTGTCAAGAGGGAGGGAGAGAATGACTGGGGTGGGGGGGGGGGGGGGGGGGGGGGAGTGAAAGACAGAAAGAGGAAGGGAGGAACATGTGTGTGTGTGTGTGTGTGTGTGTGTGTGTGTGCGTGGTGGGGATGGAAGGGGGGTTAGAAAAAGAAAGAGGAGGAGTCCAAAAAGAGGAGTTAAGAAAGACGGAGAGTAGAGTGGATAGATGTGATATTTACTGTATATATATATATATATATATATATATATATATATACATATACATACTGTATAGAGCATAATATTTGTGTAGGCAAAGAGACAGAGCAGGAGGCTCTAGTGATAGACATTAGTCTAGAAGCATTTTGCAACACTTATGGTCTGCGGAAAGCCACTTTATTTTCACATTGTATTACGCCACGATACATTTGGCCAGAGAGAACGAGAAACAAAACTGTCGTCTCTATCACAAGACAGCTGAAAGTGCAATGTGCAAACACATACAACTTTATAAACAACTTTGTACCCTAAAGAGTCCCTTGCAGGCATGCTCGGCTTACTCTGTGACGTAGACGTATTTATTCTTCCTCTGATTTAACGTCTTTACCTCCATCTTTGCCTCTATTTGGGATCGTATCAGACCTCCAGTGGGCGGGGCTAAAGGAAATTCAAATAAGTGAATCAATGGGTCAAGGCAGTTTGTCAGAGAATATCGTACAGTAAATGTCTCTCTCAGGTTTCTGTCCATGTCAGGCATCTTGCTCTATCCCTCACACCATCAGATGACATCAGCAAGCTATTCCCCCAAGGTACACAAAGTAATTGGGGAGAAAGCATAAGACTATCTGTCAATCAACCGCCAGACACATCCTCTCTAGACTGTCCGATCTACACGGGCCAATCGGAGTTCGACATTTAGTCTTCAGTTTGAAAATATAAAGTACAAGCATGTTTATTGTACTAAAAAAAGTATTTTTTTCTCCCTTAACTTGGATTATGTATGTTTAATTTAGGATCCAAAATGAATTAGTTATATTTACTTCTACTCTAAGATTCATGGAGTCTTCAAATGTGCACAAACTCTCTCTCTCTCTCTCTCTCTCTCTCTCTCTCTCTCTCTCTCTCTCTCTCTCTCTCGCTCACAAAAACACACACACACACACATTAACACAAAGTCAAAGACATTTTTAGAGGCATCTCCCGGCACTTACCACAGAGACAAAACACACCACAACAGTCAAGCTTCCCTGCCAAAACTCCACGATTCTATTGTAGAGAATGGGACAAAATACAAACACACACACACACACACACACGCACATCCACGTTCACACTGTAGGCACACATTCTTATACTGTACACACACAGCTACACACACACACAGACACACACAGACACACACGCACAATCCAGTTCTTCCATGGAGGCTGTGCCAGAGAGTTGGACAGCCCCTCTGCCTGACGTCACGTCTCCTTTGTTGTTTATGAATTTATTTCTCCCCTCAGCTGAACTCTCTGAACCCATCGTCCTGCTCCCGCCTGTCATGTCCTCAGGCTCCACACTACCCCCTGCCAACAGGGGCGGGGCGTTACAGTATGGCTTTAACAAGGAAGAAGAAACGAGAGACTCTCTCTCTCTCTCTCTCTCTTTCTTTTGTCTGCCTCGATCACTCCCTGTGTCTCTTCCTGCTTGTGCTTGTAAAAGTTTCAGCTGCTTCGTGGACCAGCCTATTCTGGCAGCCGGCCAGCCCTCAGCTATAGCCTCTGACAGAGAGAGTCAAGGAAGGCGGGACTAAAAGAGTCTCGGCTCTACTGTAGTGAACTGTACAGTCACAGAGACATGGAGCGGTATTATAAACTTGCCAGTGCAGCAGATCTTCACCATTAGTACCCTCATGAGATTTAAGAATACCCTTTATTTTGATACAAATGAGACATTGTAGGCAGCAGAAACTGTATAATGAAACTCCATTTTTTATAAAGATGATAGAAGTGGAATTAAAGCAAAAAGTATGGACCCTTGGAACATACTGTATGTAGTTATCTCTACAAATACAGTAAGTACATTATGTTACCCATGATCATGTTACAGTGGTTTAAACACCTCATGTGAACTGCAATGCAGTGCTGTGCCATACCATAGTCATAATGGCGTAATGGTAGTCTCCTGTCATTTACAACCAAGTCTCACAAAGTCTCATTGCAACGCTATCATGCGCACATATTCAGACGGTAAACAAAGTGATACGCATGAAATTAAATATAGGCTAATTTACAATAAAATGTTTGTAGAAATATCAATTTATCAAATATTCTTTCTTAAAATAATAAACTCTGCCTGTTCTTACATGAAAAGGGAATCTCCCCATCTAGTGGACAAATTGAAAATATGCAGTGATTTACTAAATAATACAGTAGAAATGTATGTATTTGATTTAGTACATTTCCAATCCACAAGATTTACACTATCATACATCTGCTTCTTACATCCTGGCTTCTTGCATTGCCGGATCTCCAACCCATCCATCTAAATGTAACCTGCAGCATCGCACTCAAGTCATATTGCTGTAATCAAATATGCTGAAGCCAAACATTAGGCAACCATTACGACCTTCATAAACCGTGAACCAATAACAAAGCATGTATTCCAAGCATGGTGGGACATATCTCGTAAAACTGCCCAACTCACTCTTCTGTCAAACAAGATCATGCCTGTGAATGGTTTCACGATGACATGGTTTAGAAGTCTCCAATCGGATAGTTATAGATGGGCAAGGGAGGGTATAGAACATTAGGTAAATGTCCTAAAGAAGTCTTTAGGACATCACATTCTTATACCCCTCATTGCTATAACGTTTAACATGATGTAGCCTATACCCATGCAATGTATACTGTAGCTAACCCTACTGTTAGTGAGAAGGAAACACTGGGTGTCGCTCCAAAACATTTCCTTTGGCAAAATGTATCTTTGGCTTACTGTTTACAACACTAGCAATAACTGAGAAGTAGTGCATGCAATGTAAACAAAAGACTGCAATGTTTAAGAATACCAAAGAATTGCAGAGGTACTGTACAAAAGCATGTCTATAGTGATTGCTTAGTGGTAAACCAGGAGAGTCCTTCTGGGTCAATAATGAAAGCAGGAAATGTAATCAGAACTGACGCAACAAGCACTCATCCTCCATATAATGTATAATTACAGGCACTAAGCTATGCGGCATAACGGTTAAATAATGCAATAACACTGTAAATGCAATAATTCAATTAAATAGTAATGCCATATTAAAGCATACATTAAAATGTAATATGTGTCTCAATATAAAAATCAATATGTGGATAATTGAATATGGCCTTTGCATTGAAACAGGGCATTCATTTCTGGCTCAAGACATCATTAAACACACTAGCACTATCCTCATCTCTTTGTTGGCTATATCCATTCATTTATAGGCATTGTGTTTGTGCCATATCATTTGAAATGTATTATTCAGCTCAAACTGATAAAACATTTCAAATTAGCAGTCGAAATGATATGGAACCTTTAATATCACCTTACTGGTAAAACTGTTGTTTAACCCTACTGAAAGCAAGTATGACAGTTCCATTGACAGTCCAGACGACATAAAGGCCTACTGTACTGTACATGTCCAGAGACAGGTATTGATTATATGGGACCATTTTGGACAAGCTCCTGGTGGAGTGAAATACTCAAAGTATTGGTAACATTTTAGAATAATGGTACATGAATTAACTTGAATTAAACTCAAAGTATTCATGATAATTCATGTACCATTATTACCAAGTCTTACCAACGTATTTCCTACATTTAGACCACGATAAAGTAATACAAAATTAACATTTTCTCCATAGCTGAGCTGCTTGATGAACAATGAAGAGAATAATGGCCAGGCAACTTTACATTACAAACATAACATCATCCTTGTATTTGAGGTGGCCAAAAATATTTAAAGAAAAAGGTGTTTCTACTAGCTAGAAGGAGGAATAAGAGAGCACCACCTCAAACTGTGATGTCACAGCTCATCACAGAATAACAGAACACTGTTGGTAACTGATGTTAAGAGTTATGTTTGTACAGGCTTTCACAACTTTGTGGCTGTCAAAAACACTTTGTGGAGTATGTAGGCCTATGTATATGCGAGTTCATATACATAGGCCCTCGTACTCCAGGTTGAACCGGTTATACACCACGTTAACAGTGTTTGGCAATGGTCTGAACCAAGACCTGGCAGAGGCAGGCGCTGGCTGCCATATGCATGCATTACTTTTTTTATACATACTTTAAATCTAATTTGTGCTTCCTGACGGCAACCAAAAAAATCTACTAAGCATTCCCATTTTTGTATAATGTAAACAGTTTTGCTTTTAGTCATTCCTTAAAAGGGTGTAACTTTATGTTTTCAGCATTTGCAGTATGTAAACAAATATATTTACAGTATGTGTACAACAAATAGATATAATGTGGTCATTGAACTTACTACATTAATGCAATGCTGCCTCCTAGAGGCCACATTAACACAGTGTCTTACCTGTTTATTTCAAGGTCTGAATGAAGCATATGTAATTTACTTGCGGTACAGCATGGTTGGGAGGCCATCGTCCATACACATGCACCTTTTGACAGAGTGTGAAAATAGCTCAGCCAACAATACATTAAGGCAATGAGGGGTGAAAAAAACATAATACTGTTTACCCTGCAAAGTGACTGAACATTTAAAACACCAGCAACACTTTCACACTGGTTTCAGCCACAGGTAGGTGATTCCAGTCACAAAATTCAGGTTCTTTACTTTGTGTAGTCCAATATTTCAAAAGGTGTACTAGAGATGCAATTTGGAGAGGCAGATGTGTGGTGGAAGCATTCGTCCTGACCATGTCCAGCAAATTGACCTGTTGCTGTGAATAGCATGTTGGCTTCCAACGTGGGGGTATTCACTTGACTTGACTTGAGTATGGGGGAACAATTATTTCTATGACCAAAGACAGCTCAGCGGTTCTACTGTTCACCACTCAGTGCCTGCTGGCTATGATTCATACTACCAAAGTGTGAAACCCTGCACATATTTGTGGTTGCATGGGAGTGTAATGGTCTGCATGCAATATCTTGAAAATCTGTGGACGTAGGCTATGGCCGTGCACGCTGCACATTACATTGAGTGTGCATATTTCATAAAACAAAATTACCTTTTTAGATTCCTTTTTTTTTGTGTTTATGTGGTATATCTATTTTAACCCTCTCTCTGTGTATATTTATTAGTTTGGTGTTCCCGACCAAAAATGTCTACCCCATACTGCTGATTATAAATCCCTAATATAGATATAGCTATTTTTATCGACTTGTGAAAATTACAAGTATTAAACTTCTATTTGCTATTTATGGCCTGTAGGCCTCATTGACCTGAACTAATGCAATTCTGCTTTACTAGTAAATATTCATTAGATAGGCCATTAGTATTTCATTAGAAGTATATTCCAATCATTAGCTATATAGTATCTATTCCATTGCTAATTGCTGAAATGTGATAACCATAATCAAACTAACGATTGGAATCGTTTCTAGCATTTACTTCAGTTTAACTATTTGAATACTAGTATTCATTAAGTATTATAAAGTATTAAAATAGTTACTACGGTGTCTATTCCAGTTTTACTCTATTGACTACGGTTTATTTATCAGGTAAGATAACTAGCTGCAGCAGCCTGTTAGGAGGCTATACAAGCCTCACCTGTATTTGGGTTTTGTGTGCAAATAATACCCATGGCGGTCTGGGTGAGGATATGTATCTATCTGAGGTATGTGCCTGCACTAAATTGCATATTGAGAGGCTACTGCATTCATCCAGCCTCTAATAATAATAATAATAATAATAATAATAATAATTAAAAATAATAATAATCTCTTATTATATGACACAGGCTATAGCTATAGCTGTTCCCTATGGGGAACCGACCTGAGGGAACCGTTGTAGAACAGTTAGAACATCCAAAATGTAATGAATGTAGCTATTTTGAGTGTTCAAATGTCCTGTGCGGACAAAGGCATGGAACCGTATGACGATCAGATTCAATTAACCACATTTTTCAAAGAGAAAACTTTAAAATCTGTCAGATATGACCTGAACAGGGGTGGTTAAATCATATATTATGATTGTAGGCTATACATAATCTAATTCCCGTTCATAGTTTGTCTCAAATTACCTCTCATTGCGCGGATTTCCTTGGAAACGTTGCAAGCCAAGCCACATCATCAGCACAACACACAAAAAATGAGTACAGGCTAACGTCTTGGGAGGAGTCAACAAACTTTTGTTGTGTGCGCGTGTTTCAAAACCACGCCTCTGTATGTTTTTTGACTGCGCTTTGGATTCTTACCAAAGTCATATCTTGCATTCCGCTTATTTCTGTCAAATATGAAAATGTTGTAAAGTAATATTCCCGTGTTGAAGACTGTTGGCTGATTAAAAAGCACTGTCTAGCTGGACAGCGATATCGTAAGGTAAGTGGTTCTTGTGCAGTTCTTTGTTACGAGAAACAACTTTCAGGCAGCTGCTGCTGCGCGCCTGAAATTTTTTTGGACATTTGTCAGGGCGAAATTTTGCTGATTCATAATTTGTTTCGACGGCAGCTTTCGTGCATTTTTTCTAAAGCACATGTATTGTAATGGCGCTGAGATTTTCTAGCTATGTCGGGCTAACTTTAGTCTTTGTAGACTCTAGGTATTATTAGCTTGCAAGCTAAACAACTAGCAAGTCAACTCACTGTTTTGAAGTGTTCGGGTCCCTTTAATGTGTCACCGCACGCTTGTCTAGTTTAAGAACATATCAAATATAACTTATCGTTACAATGTTGCATGTTTTTGAGCGCAGAGCTAGTGACTGTGTAGACTTTGGAGACGTATACAGTCTACAGTAGAAGTTGAAGACAATTGCTAGGCCTTCACGTTAGTAGTACATTGTATCTTAATAACGCTGGACCAAAAATCACTTTTGGCAGCTCACGATTGGCCATACGCCATTCTCAACAAGAATGTGATTTTCTGTTTTACACTATTACCAGCGACAGCGTGGGTTGTATGCTACTGTTTGTTGTGGCAAATCCTTGAAATATTTTTCTTTTCTTTTTTTTTTGTCAATGCATCTCCCCTGGGCTCTGAACTTTACAATCGGGCTCAGTCTTAAAAAGTATTTTAACTGACAGAAACATGTAAAAACTGGTTAAACACAATATGTATGATCCTCCTATTGGACAAGAAGACAACCCATAATATTCATGTCACTCCATGTTTGCTGAGCTCATGGCTTTATTTAGCTCTGCTGCCCTGACTCCTGTTGGCTCCCCACTGCACTGAACACATGACCTTTTGGCCACAGGAAGCTAAACTGGAAGCAGTGGAGTTCAATGTGTGTGTGATCCTGAAAAACAAGATGTGGGACAAATGTTATACTAAAGTCAGTCAAGTTCCATCCATTGAATGTATAGACCACATTTAACTTCATGCACTCTCAATTATGACTTGTCTGTGACACATTTGAAGCTGAACGCTGTTTGCATTATTCACCATCAACTGACATTATTGAAATGAAAGTTAATCATACTAACTAACATAGTCTTTGCCTGTCAAGTGTTCCCCCTTTTTAATATGAGGGGGGGGGAGCTTGTCTCCTATCCAAATCACCAGGGTTTGCCTGTTCTCCATGGTAACAGCACGGCCATGTCAGACCCCAGTGTAGCCTGGGAGTCTGAGTGCAGACCAATATACTCACCGCAGCAGGGAAATCGCTGCTACTGCAATGATCTGCGATGAATCCTCTTGCCACAGTCTGGAAAACATTAGGCACCAGACTACATTCATGTTACACATGAATGCTCCTGTGTTTTGGGAGACTTGGAGCATCCTCAACAATAACATGAGAATATGTAATTTCCTCATGTGGCTGATATTGGTCAGGTTACAGGCAACTGGGACTTGTACATTATTTCAATATACTTCTGCTACACATCTCTTTTAGGATAAGATTGTTTTTGTAATTTCCAGAGGGATATGCTCAACTCAACCAGTTATATTATGTGTCTGTTTCTTGTGAGACTCTTCTTAATTTGTCAAGTATCATGTTATAAGTGGACTTGCCACAGTATACCTTGTAGGTCAAATAGTGGTGTCTTCATTGACCTTGGCCAGAGTTTTTCATGAATTTACAAGATGGCAATGTTTCGCCATGTTGTTTGACACATCTTTACCTATCTGTGCTGACACTATTTATACCCTTTTAGTACAGGGCAGCTGTAAACTACTGCAGGCAAATCTGATCGTGCATTGATGATGTAGTGTGGCGATATCCACAGTCTTGGAAAAATCTGTCACAATGCTTGGAAGCCATGGATCTAACCTTGGAAATGACTAGCTAGGACTGCTAGGGGCTAACGGCACGTGTTAAAACTAACAGCCTTTGGTTGATTTATTATTAGTATAGTCAGGACACCATCTAGTGGAGTGTGCTATCCTTTATATTTTCGGCCTACTTGTAACATGTAATTACAACATGAAATACTGACCTGCAGTTAATATACGGTGCGGTTAATAGTTGGGAAATAACGTTACAGCAGGCCATATTGACGTCTGGAAAAATTGAGGCGATGTCCATATATTACACAATAAAATTATGTATATATCTGATCCATTTCTCTGTGCATTTAAAATCACGTTTTACAAGCTTTTACCGTAGCCTACCAGACAGAGTGCACGAAATAGGCTGACATGTTTATTGGACATAGCCTTAAGTTGGTATTATTTTTAAAACGATGTACGAACATGCACAAATTACATGCATAATATTCACCACATATTTTGTCTTAATTCATAAATAAAGTAGGCTAGGTTTATTTAGAGACTGATAAATAACACACTTTTGGTTCATCTACATGGTTTGTTTACTGTTCTATTCTCATGGTTACCTCAAAACCAGACTCATCGCTTCTGTGACTCTGCAGTATATTTGCCTTTCACATGAGAGGTGGGCAGGATGGAGAGCGGGATGCCAATTCCCATGTGAAAAGGCCTCTAAGGTGAAATAAGTGTTCCTTGAGCTTTTAATAGGTGGTGTTCTAGACTACGACATAATTCTAGCCGACTGTGAAAATGTGCCTTTTTTTTTCTTCTCTCGCTTCAAAGTATATTTTTAATACTTAGCCAAGCAATGAAATTGTTTAACCAATCATAACGAACAATTTTTGTCTCAAAAATATCGTTTACATGATTTTGCCAATAATATTGTTTATCCCAATTATTTCTGGGACAATATATTTCCCAACAAATATAATTATCGTGACAGGCTTGTTTCCTGGTGATGGATTTGCTTAAGATTTCCTCTGTCAAATGTGTCTTATGTCATCAAGGGGAGTGGAGATTTTAGTCGAACGCCTATGGAGGTCGAGAGGGTAAAACATTAAATATTTACTGACAAAATGTAATCTTTTGTTTTAGGGTCTTCAGAATGCATTTAAACTATTACTAAATCTACCTGTCCATTTTGTTTTTCAGGTGTGTTGTGGGCAAAGCCGCCATCATTGCGTCGGAGTGGAGTTGTCGTAGCAGCCCTGATGGAGGGCCGGAGGATGGTGCCAACGAGGAGGGACTTGGGGACGGGGCGGACCGGACGCTGGATGGAGACCCTGAGGGTGTCTGGAGCCCGGACATTGAGCAGAGCTTTCAAGAAGCCCTGGCCATATACCCTCCCTGTGGCAGGCGGAAGATCATACTGTCAGACGAGGGCAAGATGTATGGTGAGGAATTGCATTTCCTTTCCAACAAACGCTATTTAATACACATCTGTGCTACTCCCATTATCTTCTCCTTTCCCTAGTCTGTGTATGGTTATTGTCCAGAAGCATATGTGTGACATAACTTAAATGTATGCTGATGGTCTATGCTATAGGATCATGGAATACTAGATATCAACTATGTTTGTATGTATCGTCTTTTATCACAGCCAGCCTTTACATTTACTATGACATAGTGTTAATGGACGGAACACTGTCTGATCGATTGAATGCACTGGGCCTGTGGGGCAACAAACTATGCAAACTCTTATTAGTAAGCCTGCTACAGTAGGTGGCGAGCATTGCCTATAAAAACACGAGAAGTAAAGTGAAGGGTCTGCCCTGCGTGAAATGTTTTAACAAGGCTGTCACGCTCCTTTATCCCGCTGAACATCACACGTGAAACGGACACAAAGCAAACACAAGCACGGCCGGAGAGTCGCATTGTGATTTGTTTGACAAATATTGCATTTTACGATTGCGATATAGTAAGCAGCTCTCATATTTCTGTTTCCTTTGTTATCTAAGCTTAAAGGTGCTCTGTACTGTATTAAATACTGTGTGTGTGTGTGTGTGTGTGTGTGTGTGTGTATATGTGTGTATATATATATATATATATATATATATATATATATATAGAGAGAGAGAGAGAGAGAGAGAGAGAGAGAGAG
>JAODUK010000027.1:0-12500 GCA_027564635.1 Typhlichthys eigenmanni | reverse complement strand
GAGAACAGAGAACATTGTTGGTGGTTTCCCCCCCTCCCCCCACTCTATTGTGAAACAAAATGTTATTTTTTTTTATCAATTCAAATGTGTCTGGGTTGTTAATATCAGTTATCTGTGTGGTGAGACAAACTCCAAACAACTGAATGCCTGCTTTACACAAGATCACATCGTGCTACAGCTGGACGTACGTACGGTGTCAGAGTGCGATGTGTACAGCCGGTTCTTCAGGGGAACGTTGGCCGGCCTCAACAGGGACCACACGGAGCACGTCCTCTCCTGGATGTGTCTGTCCTCCCTCTCCTTGCCGCTGTTGCACAGGAAGGTCCCATACAGGCAGGAGTAGGTGTGCTGCACTAGCTTCACCTGCGCACACACACACACACGACAAGCAGGGGCTTGTATGCCTCAGGTGTCTAAATGCTTACTGAGACTGCGTCACATGTAACATGCAACAGCCGTGTCTGGTGACTGCAGCTAAGGCGTCATGGAATACTGACTAGAAAGGCCTCATTGAACTCAAAGGAGCAGGGGAACTGTCTCTGCAGCTGGTGGACACAGTCCAGCCACTGCAGGAAGACGGGGCAGCGTTCATTCAGGTCCTCGGAGTTCTCCCCGTGGCCACAGCGGTCAGCAAACTTGTGGCCAAAGTCCAGCCACTCTGTCTCCACCAGGACCTGGAAACCCTGCACACAAACACACACACACACTCTCATGGGGCACTCCATAAAACACACTTCCATCACGATAATCAGGCCATACTAATCGGCCGAATAAGAAAAACTACAATGAATGGGGGCGGCCGTCTGGTATCCGTACCTCAATAGTGCGGTAGAAGGGGTCCAGCAGGAGCTTGGACAGGGCTACGATCTGTGGCGTGCGGTCCCAGCCGTCGGAGCAGTGCACCAGGACGGGCCTGCGGTCACGGTCCACAGCGTTCACCACCAGCAGGGCCGCCTTCAGCAGCAGGGACAGGTGCTGCAGCCACTTGGTACTCTCCAGGGCAGACAGCCAGCTGCGCCCATGGTAACACACACACGTGGTCAGCCCAAAATAACAAGGGAACCCGTTGTGCCACATCAATTACGTAACTGTGCTTCACTTACTTTGTTTATCAGTATGCAATAGTTTTATTGTATTTGTATAAAGCGCTGCTGCTTATAAGATGACAGCAGACAGGTCAGAGAGAATGTAGCTTTAGCAAAACTTTACAGAAAATAATGCGTCATTGGCAACAATAGTAATTGCTCAAAACTACAACTAGTGCTTTTATTGTAGTTTGAACTGCACAAGGTTTTCAGTACAAATAAATATTTTACAAGACCGAGCATTAGAAGAAGATTGAGCCTGCTTCAAGTCACAAGGACTCTGCTTTGACATGTTTGTGCAAGCATTTCTTGGGGAAAGGTCAGACTCTCTCCCTTACTGTACGTACGTGCGTGAAACTATGCATGCGTGATTGAGAGAGCCTATGCGATTACATGTCAAAGCACTGTAGGGCGGAATCAGAAAGCACAGACTGAAAAGAGATCCCCCTGCTTGGGCTCGGGCCAGGCCTTCTAAATTTGTCATCGATGTGTGGCAGAGGCCAACAACACAGCTGTGATTACACAGGCAGTACAGTTACTACAGCGTGACTGAGGTTGTTTGGGTGTAATAGGGTTGCACTTGTGACTCAAGAGCAATGCGCACACACATGCATACACACACACACACACACACACACACACACACACACACACACACACACGCTGGAGGCGGACCACTCACTTGGCTGGATCGGGCATCTGAGTGCAGAGGAAACGTAGCGACTGGAAACTCTTGCGAATGGAGTGAATGTTGGCCATGCCCATGAACACCACCTCACAGTTGGGATAGTACTCTGGAACCAGAGGGAGACAAGCCTCGTCATAGGGGACTCGTAGGGAGTTATTTGAATGTAGAAAAGATGTCGTTTGGAGAAGCTACCTGGGCATTCACAGCCTCCGCCCTTTGCCCTATTGGCTACAGCAGCCGCGTACGATCGGGCATCCAGGATCAGTAGCTTGTGGGGCTGGATGGACAACGTCTCCACCTCCGAGCTGTTGGTCATGGAGGATTCTGCGGCACGAACATCAAGTTGGCTTTTAACTGCATTACATTCTACATATTACCATCATTGCTCTCTGCCCTGAAGTGGACGTGATGAGATAACCGTAGTGCAATGGAAACACATGACGGTGGTGTCCATGATCCAATCACTTATCAGCAGGATGTAAAGTAGTGCTGCTCTGCTGCACTAATCAATCTTAAAAAGCATGAGCTATACCTCTTCAATGTGCAAAGGAGGCAGAATATTTTCACTGATGCAAATGTGTTTTATTAGTGTGTTGTATTTGAATCAATGGTTCTCACAGTGGTGCCTTAGGTCTTTCAACAAACATATTACAGCCAAATGAGCATGGCCTGGAACTCCACCCAAACAGCCCATCAGCCTAAACAGTGCTATCTGCAGCACAACTAAACTCATGAAAATACCTGAATAAAAAGGTTAAATGACCCATTCCATGAAAACAAAGTATTTCTAGATGTTTTTGGATTTAGCAATGTCGATGTGACACAGAGAAGTAGTAAGCCTTTCAAAGTGCACAGTTAGCTTCCTGGTCTGTATTGGCTAAAAATGGAGAGGCGTGCAAACAGGCGACTGAGAGAAAAGAGCGTATGTTGCATAGATTACTGCACAGTTTGGTAACGTCCCTATGAGGACATGGCCAGCTATGTATTATACAAGGCAAGGAACTGATGTTGATCGCCAGTACACAAACATAAGTAAAAGTTTAATGTTCAACATTTGCAGATGAAAAAATCTGTAAATCTAGCCACCTATGCATCATAACCCTGTACCGTAGTGGCTGTGGATTCATGCCATGTAACCCTTTATTCATTAAATATGTGCTTATGAGTACATGTTTGTTTAGCGGGCAAGGATGGCTGTGATGTTGTGCTATGATATAACTTAACCTTCATTCATGAAATAATGTGCTTAGTAGATACATGGCTGGTTATCAAAATGTACCACCCCTGTTCCTACACAGGGCTGTGTGACCAAGCTGCTGCTGTGTTGACACAAACAACACTGAATTACATCCTGCCTCCCGTATCCTTTACTGTAGTCTGGACGGCGAGGTGAAATTAATGTGCAATATTAACACCTTGAAAACACTGCTGAAAACCAACCATATGTGGTTTAAAACCCATAAAACTGTGTTCAAAACACGTTTGAGTACCAGCAGTAAAGTAGCCTCAAGTCAAGGCTGCCAGACAGGTCTCAACAGGTCACAACACACACAGGCGTAACGGAGGCGTCTCTGCGGGTACGTGTTCGTGTGCGCCAGAGAGAGATAGAGGAAGTGATTAGAAGTGAGCTAGAGAGATAAAAGCAGTAGAGGGTTTAAACGCATGAGAAGCGACGGGGTGCTTGGTAGGCTGAGGCTGAATCTTTAATCTGAACCCCTGGCTAACCATTTCCACCATGTTTAGAATTCAAACGTGTGCTTGTCAAATGGCTGACATGTCCACCTAACCTTCTGACACATCCCGTTAACAAACAACCTGAGGTCATAATAAGAGAGGTAATAAACAGACACTGAGATAAGAGAGCGATCGTGTACCAAAGTCTGAGTCGGCGGGCAGGTCCGTGCCGTTGGTGTAGGCGCCGTTGGCCAGATGCTTGCGGGAGCTGCTGGCCATGGCGCAGGCCTTGGCAATGGACTGAACCAGGTGCTCGTCATCTGCGTTCCTCCACCCCCACCAACTGACCTCCGGCTGGCCGCAGCGAGCGATCACAGCCCCCGTGCTCTGGTGCCTACGGCGGGGACACAACAAGCTCCCTTGTCAGGCAACATACTCTAGTTACACTGTTTACTCGCACCTGCACTGGGAGAATACGGACATTCAAGCTTGAGTTTTAAACACCCCAAATGCAAGACAAATAATAAACCAACAGAATACTTTAACACAGATTCTCTCTTAAATATGATATTTGCCTGTTGGCCTTTTGCATCAATGAGAGTGCACCCATATCGTGTTTTCAGAGCTGTAAACTTAACAGAACTACACTGTTATGAGACATGAGGCTGGTGTTAGTATTGACTAAATACCACTCTTTATAAAAATCTACATTTCATAGTGCTATCGGTTTACCAGGTACGTTTGGAGCACTCGTGCGTCATCAAATTTAAGTGTTAACATTAATGTCTAAGTCCCCCTCTCAGCACCTTCCCCTCGCTCATCTCCTTGACTACGCTTTTAGCATTGTTCAAAGTTGTGCAGTGGGTGGAGTCAGGCTCAGCGCTGGGGTGATGTTACACTTCAATTCTTCACATTAGTGGAAGGTGACCTTATTCACACAACTACTTCAAACTAGCTGTCAAGCAGACGAGGGTGCCCACCTGTAAACCACAGAGGGAAACCTCTTCCAGGAGCGGAAGGCAGCCACGTTCTCCAGTTCCTTGTCAGTGATCCAGGCGGGCACCAGGAGCTGTTGGGGATAGCCGGAGCACAGCCTGCCGGGAAGACGAGCAGAAAGATTACCATCACCGCCACTGGCAAAACAAACTCCAGTGGTCTAATAAACACCTTACACTAGAATAACAAATAGGAGAATATGAACAGAAAACGTGTGTCATCGTTTTGTGATGAACAACCCTGAAACAACACTATTATTCAATGGAAACCATATGAGAAATGAGCATATAGGAGAAGACACACTTAGGCACACTAAAGCCCCTATAGGCTATATGAGAGACGCTGGGAAGCTGCCAGGCAATACCAAAATGCCTTTCTTGTTGGCGGGGAATGAAGAGTGTTGGCCTGGCAGCCTGTTATGCAGCAGCCTGTCGCCGGAAGAAGGCAATGCATATGAAACGACGGTCATAATCACCTGTATTGTTAATAAGAGAAGCACTGTTAGCAGGTTGTGCCTTAGCATTTATCTAGTTGCATCAGAGAGAGAGAGAGAGAGATAGAGACAGAGAGAGAGACAGAGAAAAAATCCACAGACACATAATCCTGGGCAGGGCCTTTATCTGCACCACTGGCGTACAATAACACAACCGCCCACTGTCTCGCTTACACAGCCTGACCTGTGTGTGTGTTTGTGTGTGTGTGCGCGCGCCCCAATGAAAACCGAGGGCAGGGCTCGGGTGCCTTTGTGCCGGCGCAGAAGCCCTCTCGGCAGGGCGGTTACCTGAACTTGCTGTTGATGTCTGTTATCCTCCACGCGTTCTGCGTGTCGAAGCCCATCCTCTCCACCTCGTTCTTGAACCAGGAGGTGACGTGTTCGCCTGCGGAGCACAGACCACGTCCCATAAGACCTGCGGGCTGGGCTGTGCCCGGGCTACCTGCTGCTGCTGCTGCTGCTGGGCGTACCTGGCCTGCACAGCTCCCCGTGCTGCTCCTTCTCCCCGGCGTACTTGTCCGTGCACCAGGCGTGGTAGGCCAACGAGAAGAGGTCCTCCAGGCGGGACGGGGGCCGCAGCACCGCCGCCAGACGCTTCAGCCACTCCTGGCATTGCTCCAACGTGGGGAACTGGCACCTGGGGAAGGGGAAGGGGTGGACGGATGGGGCGGTTAGGGCAAACCGGTGGTTTGAAACAGACTACAGCAACGTAATGTCAATGGAAGTTAACATACACCAATCACATGTATTATTACCCTGTTGGGTTAATAAGTGAAGTTGTGTGTGTTCCAATGTGAGATTGCACAATGTACTGGATACCTTATTTTACATTCTGATGCTTTAAACTAATCACTGTTAAATAAGACTAACATGGGGTCAGCACCCGGGGTCGTACCTGACAACCTTACAGTCTTTACAGGTGACATGGAGCTGGAACATCTCTCGACACTCCACACTCTCTATCAGCTGAAGGGGGACCTGGGGAGACAAGGGCAGCCGTTGGTTTATACACAAGGCTAGCTTCAGCGTCTCCAAACACAGGGCGTGCACAGGTACATGTGAAGAGAAAACTTAGTGGACCATGCAGTCAATACAAGCAGCAGAAAGGGTTTAATGGTTGCGGCTCAAAGCATATTAGTGGTGGACAAGACTTCACCGTGTAGCCTACTGTATGCAGTGCCAACAATCAGCTTGCTGTCGGCTTGGTTTAGCAATTTAGAGTAAAGGCCGGTTAGACCTGTTCCTCTGGTTACACATTTACAACCCTGTTGGGATTACATGGAAGATGATAATAAAACCAAAAGGAGTGATTTGTAAATGATATTCTATTGTAGTTTAGAAAAAGAATGTAAATAAAAAGTTTCATATCTGATGACTACAACACACCCTAAAAGCGCTTGGACAGTTGAGTGTTTACCACTATAAGAGAACATTGGGGAGGCGTGGTTTAGTGCCGTCCGTATGGGGCAGTGTCTCAGGAGATGTTGTTCACGAGACTCTGGATGGGAAACAGGTGCAGGCAATAAGCTAATTAACCCTGGTTTCCCATAGTGAAGGAGCATGGGAGCACACCACAGAAAGCACCGCATCTAACCCTCCCAAGAATAGAATTATGTGTGTCTATAAATAAACGTACCAGAAGTTGGTTGCTACAATAATATTTTATTTAATTACACTTAAAATATGGCAACACACAATTGTGCGCTTGAATACATAAATAATGTAAGAATTATGAGAAATTATACTTGCTAAGCATATACAGGTGTCTTACGGTAAGGTGCTTCATACTGCACTGTACATTCTCAGTAGGCAACAGGTTTGGACTATAGGCAGGCCAATCTAGGTCCAACATGTTATTGGCGTCGGTACAAAAAGCCAGCCTCGGCCATGGTAAACGGGTATGTTAGTTTGTGAGCACACCATTTGTACATAAAGTAGAGCAACAACAGTCCAGATGTGGGCTTTTCAAGAAATCTTATTTTTTAGTGACAGGACAAAATAAAAGCACAAGTGCATGGCTGCGGAAGCAGAGTGTGAACCTAGATTGGCCTGATACAGCGCTGACCTGTCACCGATGTAAAATGTGGGACACTAAAGCACACAATATGGTAACAAAGATCCCATGTAATTGGGTGAATAGAATATACAAATCACTCATTTGTGTTTTTGTTAACATTTTCCATTCCGTGTTTTGCCTGAGCTCTGATGTACACTATCGTAGCGTTATTCATTGGTTGGGTGAATATGGACATTTAAACTGCACACCAAGCAACGCATCCTGTAAGGCCAATAGACAAATGCCATCCAAAGATCACAACGGTCATTGTGACTTGTTAGCATATTTGAACGCTGTAAGGAACACCATTTTCCTACGATCCTTATCTACAGTAGGGGCACTTGTGTTTGCTGTGCAGTTGACTTGCCTGTGTCAATTAGTGTTGCTGAGTCGGCATTTTACACACAGTTGTTGAACCTTGTGTAAAAGTCACCACTCAACATTAATGTGATATGGACAAGCAGGCCTTAGCACATATGGGGATATAAATATATATATATCCAGATGGCTTCAAGTCTTGGCGAGAATCAATGTAACATTTAGAGCAGTGGTGTCCAGCCAAGTGAAAACTAAACACTACACCGGCAGAATTCACTAAATAGATACTATAAGTGGACACACCGCTACTCCTTCAGTTACCATTGGGTTAATAGCAACCCCCACACACACTAGGGCCACGTGAACACCCCACGCCATGCAGCGTGTTCGGGTACTTACTGTCACCTCACAACAACAACTCTGCTAACCAAAAGAAAACAGAGGGTCCAATTACCGCCATGATACATGTTAAAAGGTGCAACTGTGTGTTAATGCTGCCCCGCCATTACAACCGCCACCCACATGGCACCAAGTGACACTTTTCACCCACTGGAAACAGTTTGAATTTTCGTAGAGCTTAACTACCCCCTCCACTAAAATAAATAAATACTCATAAATAAAATAGCCACAAAATATGCTTGTGTGGATTTATATAAATTTTATATTTATTGGTGGACTAAAAAAACACACCAATATCAACTCAACTGAATAAACTATGAGAGGATGAATCACATGGAATGCATGAGTCAGCCTATAGAGAATTTAACCATTGGTATTTTTTCTAGCACGGGCATTGCCTTCAATAGAATGTATTCATCCGGCAGCCAACGTTCAACGGCCATAGGCAACCCGGGAAACACATACATGTCTCTGCACATTCCTTACATTCTCATGTTGTGTGCCTGCAGCTCTAATCTGGACCTGTTAAAAAGACCCTGGACCATTTGTTAACATCTTCCACTATTCGCTCCCTCTCAATCGGCCCGCTCACCCTACTGGAAGATTCACAAGGTTCCTGAGCGGGCTGCCATGTACCGTTGATGCTTCACTAACATCACGGATGCATGAGCGAGTTAGGGTGTTGTGTAAAAATAGGATCAGGGGCTGGGATGAGGGGTTCATTCTTGTCCGGCTAAACCCAGCAACACGTGACAGGCTGCCGCAAGTGAGAAACAACAATGAACATGTCTGCACTTGGAAATAACATGTAAACTTGTGTCCCGCTGAGAAACACTGAGGACATTCAGGATAGATACTGGAGGCATACAGAAGCATCAAATGCTCATGGGGAAAACACTTTGCTGTGAGGGGTGTAGCATGTCTATCTTCAGTCTTTGGGCTTTCATTCCTCAAAGGGAAGCCATTGTTACTCATTCTTGTGTAGGCATCAAATGCGACTGATGTCAGTCATTGAACGTGTGATGTGTGCATTTCATTGTCGCAATATCAGCCCATGCCACCTATTAAATACGCTACGGTATAAATGGAGGCAAAAACAGCAGGCTAATTTATATAGTCAAGCATGTCATTTATTCAAATATATCAAATGAAACTGTATATTGTCACACCGCATATATATAATCCGACCCTACTTAGCATGTCATTAAGTCAAATATATTCACACATACATTAGCCATATCTCGTGATATCTGATAATGCAAAGCAGAGGAAGTTACCCCAGAGAGATGGACTTGTAAGGGCACAATGTAGACTACCCAGAAATACCCTAGCTGTGGCAAGGTGGGTTCTCTGTTTACAAAGTGTCCAGACATGGGTAACAAAGCCACCTCTCTCTACTCCGATGAAAAGGGTTGAGGGCACGACTGCTATGCATCTCCCAGTGGAACAGTCGCAACCATAGCAACAGCAAGTGGCAACAGAAAACTGAACGGCCGAGTCACAAAGTAGTGAAAAGTGATGCGGGACTGCTGCCAGTACGGTGTGGACACCTCTAGCTGCGCTGGTGGAGACAAACAGGTCACTGTGAAACCAGCCTCCACACACCAATACCATGTCAAATGTGAAAGTACCCATTCACACAGCCTTCAATGGAAGAGACTAAGGGAAGTCTAATTATTCCAGGATGTCGTCAATTTACATTTGCTGCTGTTCACCGTCACTTACGGTATGCTATATTAGGTATGACATTATTTAAATAGAAACTACAGCATAAAATAATCCCCTTAAAAAAAAACATTTGTAAATCTCTGAATAGACATCAAGCTTTCAGTTTGGAGGCTGTAATCACACTGTCCCACCAAAGCTACTTACATTGACAACAGACTCTTTGAACTTGATGTGGAGGCGGTAGTTGGACATCGCAATGATGGCATCTTCTGCTCTCCCAACATATTCTGTGCCTTCCCCATGTAGCTCAGGAAAGGGAACCTAGCAACACACAGGACAAAAACATGTTCAAAAGGAAACTACAGAGCCAGATAGCTAGTGATGTTAATTGGCATTTACCCAGACAGCAATCAATATGGCTAGAATGACTTTCCAAAATACAAAAATGTGTTTTAAAGTTACAATTATACAAATAAAAACAAAACAAAAATGCTCTAGATCTAATGGTTGTAGACTGTAGATCGGGCTTTTCAACTCTGGTCCTGGGGGGCCGCACCCTGCATGTTTTAGATCGCTCCCTGCGCCAACACACCTGATTCAAATGAACAGGTCTTTATCAGGCTTCTAACAACCTTGAATCAGGCGTGTTGGAGCAGGGAGAGACCTAAAACATGCAGGGTGGGGCCCTCCAGGACCAGAGTTGAATAGACCTGCTGTAGATGGTGTGCTTGGAATCCTTAACAATGTATAACAAAAGTTCCCATTGTGAATATGACATACAAATGGAATTTTGAATGAATGAAGACAGACAAGACTGACAGAAACCTGCGTGACGTTTGTAATGAAACACTGGAGAACGAAAGCAATAAGTCACCAAAGCTATACAGCCACATTTAGACACAGAACACTTTAGCCTCGCAAGAACATCCTGATCGTGCAAGCTTCAGCTTGACTTTACAAGGAGAGTCAGTGTCATATTGATAGTTACGAGCACAGTCTAGGTGTGATGACAGAGAAGCTACTTGAAAACTACCAAGAAGACAGTTCACCTAGTCAACGTATTCTTTTTAAGTTCAAAGTTTCGATGGACGGCTCCCCGGACTTATAACGGTTTCTAACAATCCATATAGTGCGTCAGGTTAAGAACACTTGGCCTATGCAGAAAAAACAGTGAAAACTTCAAGAACTAAGAGAATCACAAAAGTGCCTAATGTCTTTGTGTTCAAAAGGGCAGCCACTCTTACCATGTAGCTCACCACATTGCAAAATGCAAGAAACCCCACACTATTGTAGAAAACCGTATCTTGCCTGCCACGGACATGGCCAGAGTTGCTGGATCATTCTGCTGTAAGACTCCACTACCACAATATAATGATACCATACAGTCAGGGAGATTCGAGAAATGTCAAATGACAAAACAGACCACATTGTACATCAATGCAAACCAATATTGTTACAATAAGATGATAAGATTTTAACACTGGATTTGTATTTGGGTTTGATGTGCCTTCCATGTGATGCGCGTGTCGGAATCACATCCCACGATGCAGCCTGCATGCCGACGGCTACTGGTAAACAGAATTATTAAAAATAAAAAAAAGGCATTAAATGTGAATTGGAACCATTAGGTTTCGCACAGAGGCATTAGCAGCTAAGGACATGCACCAGTGCTTCAGCAAACTTGATGGCAAAGAAGTGACGGCATGCCAAGAATGCCAGGTATTTTCAGAAGCTGTGCAAAGACGTGGTAGACTAAAGTAAAACTTTAATGTCCCCGAGGGGCAATTTGGCTTTCATCAGCAGGCAGGTGAACATGTCCAAGTCCTCTACCTTGCGGTATAGGATGTATGGGCACACTGGCTTTCCAGGACCACAGTCCTCACATTTATATGAACACAGAATGGAAATGGCAGCCATGTTCTCATAATGCCACTTGCCCCTCTGTTTAACAATGGTACGTGGATTGCACATGCTTTTAAACTCATGGATGTGTTTGAGAAGCAGAACATGTTTCTATGCAAGGGATTGTTTTTTTTTTAGGCTTTCAAAAATAAAATAGCTTTATGGACCAGTCATGTTTCCAAAAAGAGTTTTAATATGTTCTCCAATACTTGTATTGAGGTTTTAACACATTGACACCACAGGCAGACATGCACTGAAGAAAACTATAAAAAGGCACATCTCGCAGAATTTCAGGAATGTTTCAGCAAATACTTTTCAAAGCATCATTGGAATGACAAATGGATATGCAATCCTTTCGGAATCTAAATGGAAAGCGTGATGTTGCCAAGCAACCAAAGGAGTCAGCTGGTACATCCCCACATTGTAACCCATGCTATCAAAAGCATCCTACCTATTCAGCACAATCTATATTTAGCTCTTTTCACACATTGTTCCTGGTAAATTACCTGCATGACCGTGCAGGCACAGCTAGTAATTTTCTCTATTCAGACATTCAGGTCCATTTACATCTTTCGCCTGTTCATACATGCCATTTTATGTATTTGTAACTGTAAAATGCAGTCTTGTGATTTGTTTGCTCACTCCACGTGAACACTTCTTGCATCAGAATGAAGTGCTTGTCCCTGCATTGGTTCGGCTTTCGTTAACATCTCAACCATACCGGCATTTTCCATGGAATGTTAGGTCGCGATGTGGGAAATTGGGGGAGCGGATAAACATTATCGACCACTGCTCCTGTTCACACATTACCCCTTGCAGGAATGGTCCTTGTAAAACGCAGGGTTATACAACATGTGTGAAAAGGGCTTTTGTAAGAGTGGCTTCTCAGCTCTGGCCAAGCTGAAGATAAAATACAGGAACAGAATGAAAATTTAACACAAAATCAGAGTTACTTTGTCTAGCTAGCATGTCCAGCCTATAATTTAAAATAGGCATATATTCTAGTCTACATTAGAAAAAGCAGTGTTTTAAAAAAAAGGACCATTATTTTAGTCTCATGCTTCAATGGCATTTTATTTAATTATTTTTGAATGAAGGTGTGCGTGTGTGAGAAAATAGAACACATACATACACACACACACATTATATATATATATATATATATATATATTAGGGGTGTAACGGTTCGTGTATTCGTATTGAACCGTTCGGTACAGACGT